>JAOEGS010010126.1:66148-79519 GCA_025447755.1 Corythornis vintsioides
TGACTCTGCCCATGTATTTATTGACTTATTTTGCTTCTGTCTGGAAACTTGCTTTTGGATTGGGGAGGGGAAAAAAAATGAAGGGAAAAACCTGTTGTCATTCTAGGTATTGTTTAAGAATATTTCACTCCTTCCTGAAAATAGTGCCCCTTTCCAAATCCTGTTTCCTTTCTTAGGACTTTAAAAGAGGTTCATGAGAACATACAGTCACTGATGGGTAATCTTCCCTCTGACAAGCTTCAGTGGGTGGCGTAATAACTGACAATTCTTGGTAAATTGTATTACTGTTGGTAATATATCTTTTAATCTTCTGTTCATCTTCAAAAGAATTGTTGAGGAGTTTTAATGTAAGTTGCAAGTTACCACAGTTGTATCAGAAGTATTTCTCCCTGTGTTTGGAACAAACTGCCTGGCTGTTAGATGCTGGATATTTATTTATTACTGAAAGAATCCTTATAGATACTGTTTACAAAGAGCATTCAGGATAGAAAAGGCTTATTTGCAAGCCCACCCATATTCTTTAAATAGGAAATGTGGGGTTTTTTTATACAAAACATTTACCATATTTCTGCTTTCTCTAGCTTATTTCCTTATCAAGGTTTTATTGACTACCATATGTAGAGTGAGCCCTTATAGGAAGAAAACTGGTTAGATTTAAAATTATTTCACCCATGAACTGTGGCTTCTGTATCAGTGTCTGTGTTCATACCTGAAGGACCCAATACTTAAGGAAATTTATGTAACAGAAAGGAATTGTGGGGGAAACCCCTGGCAACTGGCAGATCTGATAAATCATTACGGTTTCTCTGTGAAAGTTTGTAGTGTAAGTTCAGTATTTTCCTGTTGCCAGTTTTTCTTTACTCTCTTTATAACAATGGTGGGTGCATCACTTTTGCTCTGCTCTAACAGCAGGAGCAGGTGTCATGCAGAGAACTGAAGAACTACAGATAGAAACCTTCAGCAGAAGTTTAGACTGTTCTGTGTTGCAGACTAATTGATGGTATATGTAACTGCTCTATTTAACAGCAAGACAAACTCAATGAAATCAGCATTCTGAGAGGCTTTCAAAACCCCAAACATATAATAACAATGTAAGCTGGAGCAGGATCTTCCTGGAATCCTAATTCTTTTCCTATGAAACAGCCATGCAATTTTAGTTGTAGTTTATGGTATTCTGCTCTTCTCACGCTGGTGGCAGTCACGCCTAATTGTGACCAAAATGAAATCCTTCCAAATGAAAATACCAAGTGAATGGTTCCAAAATGAAAAGGCTTTTTTTTTTTTTTTTTTTTTTTGTCTACGTGGTTTTTCTTCTGAGACAAACAGCAGCAGGAGCCATTGGTTGTGCTACATGCTCTCTGCCTCAGTCACACACAATATTTCTGCCCTGGCTGTCCCTTCAGCAGGTCCCTGTGCTGTGCCAGCAGCTGTGCTGTGGCTGTGGGACACCTCACTTGTCACCCAGAATTTATACTGTTGTCTGCAGTACTGTGGAGATGTTCAGGGGAGTCCTATATTCACAAAGATGTGTGTTGGGATGAGAGTTCTGCCCTGAAATAAGCAGTGCTTTGCCTTTCTGAAAAGAGGTTTTGCTTGTTTTCATAATATAATTCATAAAATTATTTAGAAATGGGGGAGAAACCCCAACAACCTACCAAAAACCAACCAACCAAAACCAAACCACAAAAAACCCAACAAACAAAAAACCAACCACAACAACAGTTTGATTCACTATGTACCAAGGTGTTGATTTATTTTTAAATGCCTGTAGTGCTATATTTCAGAATTTTTCCAATTATAAGCCAGAGACCCTTCCAGAGTAGGGAAGATTGAGTAGCACAGTGGTTATTTGCTTCAATAAAAGCCTCGGATGAGTGATGTTAAAGCCATACTTGGGGCTGATATTGGCAAAATTCCATATTTGTTGGTGTGTTTGGTTTTTTTCTTTATGTAACTGTGATGATTAATTTTTTTTTGATCAAAATTTAACTACCCTTGAATTGAGAGGTAATGTTTTCAGGTTGAATCTGATGTCAAGCTCTTTATATAGGGTTTTTGTTTATTATGGCTGTATAAACAGCTGCAAGGTGTTGCCTTGCTGTGGTTAGGAAAAGGGCACGTTTCCTTGCATCGGGCACAGCTCGATGTTGCTCTTCAGAGCATTTGCATATTTTCTGCTGAAACTGTATTATGCAAAGACAAACTCCAAATAAACAAAACCACCCAACCCCAAGCAGATAGCCTTTGTCAAACAATCTAGTGAACATGATTTATGTTTCATAAACAGAAGCCTTAGAAAAGCAAAAGCTTTGTGGGGTGGGAGACAAGGCTGAGGTTCCAGTGCAAGCCCTGTCCTGTAGTGTGGCAGTGACAGTAACACAGGTTTTGTGCTGCCCTGGGCTGGGTGAGCTGGGCAGCAGGAGAACGTGAAAGAGAAGAACCCCCTCACCCAGCAATTAAAAAGATTCTTTGGAGAGATGAAGCCTAAAACTCTCCAGCCTGAATTTTAGTTACTGCCATTGTTCCTGTTGGTCACTGTCTAAGAATAGGAACAAAAGGGCTTTTCTAGCTGAGTGAAGAGTAGAGTTTCTAACAAGGTGGGACCAGTAACTGAGAATTAAGAACCTGGGATTTGTAAGGGCCAGAAGATGCAGGAGTCTTCCAATTGGGAGACATCTATTAACAAAACAAAACACACAGGCACACAGGAGTTTTTTTATCAGTGTTCCAGCCATCTTTATCCCTGCCTTGAACTCCAGTTTCCAAGTTTGGCTTTGACAGGCTGTTAAATGGATGGCCACATTGCCATGTAAATTAAACAAATTCGAGACTTTGAATTGCAGAAAGGAATCCTCTCTGATGTCTTGTCTAGCATTAAAATTTCACATCACTGCTAAATTTTAGAAGTAAATTCTTATTAAACACACTTGAATGTTTAGCTCCCTGAGGAGCTTTCATATTTGACTTTCATAGTGAAGAAGAAGGTGAGATGCTCTTGGGTCTAGTGCAACACACACTGAAGCCATCTGAGTGTAGCACAACAGTGTCAGCCATTGATGCACTGTCAGTCAACCAAGGTTTTCTTCATGGTTCAGTTTACTTGCATAAACCATGTTAAAAAGTTGTTAAAATGGAAGAATGGAGAAGAATGCAGGTGAAATTAATGTTAAAGACACTGAATTTGGTAGTATTTTAAGTCCTTTGCAAATACTGGAGTAGAAAATTACATGTAGCAGCTTTGATCAGGCTTTTTATTTATTCTTTAATTTATGACAGGGAAAGAGTCATATAATCAGTGGTGCCCCTTGCATTGTTCTTTGTGGGTACAACCATTGCGTATACACTTTCCAAAATGCTTCTTCCAGGCAGCTGAGCTTCTGAGAAGCAGACGTTTGCATCAGCCTGATGGGAAGCAAAGTGCTCCCCAGCAAAACTCCATTGCTGGGCTTTAGTTGGCCACACATCTGGATTATTGGGATAAAGGGATTCTAGAAATAGTTGTTTGGTGTATATTTTTTTTAGCATCTGTCCCACCCTCCCCCCTTTTCTCTGCCCTGTGTACTCCTCCAGTAAAAATGCATTTTACATATGAATGCTGATAATCAACCTTTGCAAATCCATTTGCCTCAGTTTTAAAGGAACAGAACTGGATTGATTGAAGATAGAGGAGGATCCTTGACTAACTCATGATTTGTGGGTTTTGATGTGTTGTCTTTTTTCCTATGTTTTCATAAAAAGAAAAATAACATATGATGTAAAAATGGGAAATAGTGTGTCTCGCTTTCTGTGCTTGGGTTTAAAGTGACTGCAGTAGTTTTTCTAAGAATATTCATGTTTGATTAACCAGTTCCTTAATTGAGAACTTGTATTGCTTCTGAAAGTAATTCTACTTATAAGCTTACTTCATTACCAGTATTTTTTCAAATGAGGATTAGTTTTAATATAGTGTGATGTACTTAAATTGTTTTCTTTATATTATAAATTTATTTGAAAACTACATTTAATAAGCCATTAACATGAAAGTCTAGAATAGTACATTAACAAAATGAATATTTGAGAAGCATGATTTTTTAAAATGTATATTGTTTTTTCTTTTATATGATTATAAAATTAAAAGTGCTCTTAGTGTAATTCAGTTTCAACAAATGGTGCTTTTAACCAATTGAAAAACATAATCACTTTTTCTTTCTATTAAGCATTCAAATATTTTTACCAAGATTATTAGCTTAATATGCATCAGTTGTTTTGACCAGTGTGTGGGGTGAAAGGAGGCTATATGGGTCTGACAGTAAATCTGTTGTAACCAAAAAATCCTAAAAGTTTATGCAGTAAATAATATTGCATTAACTTCATAGTATAAAATCATTTTGTCTTACTAGCACAAGTTAGCATAAAAATAATTGTGTAGAAGAAGTGGGGAGTTAAGTCAGAACGGCTGAAAACGAAATGCCCGTGACTTCTTAATCCATTCTTTGCTGCAAGACATTTGTGGAGAGTGTGGCTGTGAAGTTAAGAAACAACAATATGTATGGAAATGCAGATGGCTGCAGGTAAGGTGACCATGCTGACACAAAGTCTAAGCTCCAAATGTTTCCATACTAACATGATTTTAATATTAATAACTTTAGTCCAAGGTTTGATTTTTGCTGTCACAGCTTTGCACTTTTAGTGAACTACAGATAAAAATGAGTAGGTGACTGTATAACTGTTTACAAGTAACGTGACATCAGGCATGACAGTTAAACATTAGAATAAGGTATTCTTAAAATTACTGGGGGAAAAAAATCGGGTTTCAATCTAATGTTACAACTAGCATATAGAATTATTTCCATGAAAGATGATTAAAAAGATAATTCTGAGTCTTTATTGCCTTTAGTAGTCCAAAAAGTAGTCTTGTTATTCTTAAATTTTTATTTCCATCCAGGGTTGAGGGGAGTGGGGGTGGGAGGGGATCTGTGCTGTGCAGGTTGAAGGATCTGTTTGACTTCTCTTCCAAAGTTCTGGTATCTTACGTGGAAGGAATTTGTCCAAGGTTGAGGGTTGGTGGTCTGCCTGGTCCTGCTTAGGTCATCTCTCTGGTTACAGTTGTGTTATTATTTGTGTAATACATGCACTGCCCAACACTGTCTAAATAACTTCAGACAATAATGACTTCTTACTGAAGTTCAGAAGAACTTGGCCTGTCTTTGGGGTGATTGGGCAGTACCTTTAAACATTTTGTGTATTTGTTTTGTGCTACTGTTGTTTGAATCACTGAATCAGCAGTAGTTTCCTCTGCCCTGCAATTGAGAAGCTCACTGTCTGTTCTTGTTAGGTTTTTATAGCTACTTCTTGCTTTAGTTGGTTTCTTTGATAGCCTCGTGTCCCGGTGGCTCATCTCGAGTCAGCGGCAGAACTGCTTCCCCACGCTTTTCTCCGGGCAGATGCCCACCTGCCTTCCAGCCTCTACCCCAGCTTTGTCTCTCTGGCCTGGAGATCCATCCCTCCCACAGGGTATAAGGATGCCCTCTGAAAGCTGGAGGAGAAGCTGCTCAGGTCCCGGTGGGTGAGCCCTTCTCGCTGTGGCTGTTAAACGGGAAAGCTGATGGTGGGTGGCACAGCCCCTCTGTGCTGCCACCTTCAGAGCTGCTCGGTGTCCGACTGTCAGCGGAGAGCAGGCCTGAATAACAGCTTTGTGCTGCAGAAACTCCACACAGGCAGCACGACTAAAAGCCGGGTTTCACTGGGGATTTTGGACATTTAACATTCAAGTCGTGTCAAAGAAAGAAGCTCATTATGACTCAGTTCCGTTAATTAGACGTAAATTACTGTCTTGAGCTCCTTAAGACAAACGAAGGTGAGGGGAGTTCTGCAGGACCAGAGGGGACAGAAATGGTGTGGGATGAGGGCCCGGGTTGGGAAAGGGGGGCCAAGCACAAGCCCCCATTGAGCTCGGGGAGCTCACACTGAACTGTGTGTGTGCAAGGACTGAAGTCAGAATAATCACTTTTTATCCTCCACCCAGATTTGTTGTGGTTTATTCCGAGATGACCGGTGTGACTGACTCTAAATGATGTGCTGAACAGATGTAGTTCATCTAGCAAAGATTTTCTGTGCTGCGGAAAGCTTTAAGCAATCTTCCTTTCAAAAAGGAGATTAGCCTTTAATTCGTAAAAGTTCAAAGGGAGATCCAAAATATTTCCTGACTTCTGGTCCTGGGATAGCCCTGGGTTTCTCATAGTATTTAGCTTCTCTTTATAATATATAGGCTAAAAAATATTATGCCTGTTACATATTGTCTACCACATCTTGTCCTGAAAACTTTTAGTAGTAGATATGTAAAATCATTAAAGAAAAATAATTGAATATACCTGTATCTCTATTCAAAATAATGTAATAATTTGAGGTGAAGCTAACAACAGAGTAGTGGGTTTTGAGAAACTAAAAGAAATAGACTACTTGAAGTAGCATTTAATTTGTTTTCTGAATGTTGGCATCTAATGAGGAAAACCTAGCTGTAGAGAAACAATACAAAACCATGGGGCAGAAGATGGACATGGTGAATATTTCTTTTGTTCCTTCTTTATCTCTCTGACTGTTCAATTTATACTTCTTTAGGGCCAAACAATACATCTTTCTGTAACTTTTATGTTATTTCTCTAAGAATAGCTTTGTGTACTTACGATAAAAATGTTAAGTAACTGTTCTGGCTGTATGCAGAGAAACTGGGATTTGTGGTCTTGCCTCCTGGTTTTTAGACATTCTCTGTTGAGCAAAAAGCTGTTGAGTATGAGTAAAGAAACAAAACAGCAGGTTCCTCAGCACCATTCAGAAGCCAGTGGGGGGGGGGAAGGGTAGGACACAGATGGAATGGTAAGTAAATATCAATGAAATGTAATGTTTCAGACTTTCTTGAAAAGAAAATGGGGCAGTTTAAAACCTCCAATGAAATGGTCAGTTTGGTGAACTATCTAATGTGTTACAGAATAAATAAAATAACAGGTTTAAGCAGCTAGAATATCACTGTTTGAATCACAGGGAAACACAACTTTCATGTTTCTGTGAAGGCTGTTGTTAAAGCAGAAGGATGTTCTGCTCCTCTCCTAAGAATTACTCCAGAGTTTATTTGTATTTGATAGTCATTTTCTAACCCTTAAATTGCCTTTGAAGTAACAACTTAAAAAGGACAGAAACAGTAGTTTCACAAACTTCCTTACTCCAGAGGCAAGTCAACCCTCGGGCACATCCTTCTCTGCGGGTGTGTTTGCCATTGGAGGTGTGAAGGGTGGCTCTGAAAGCAGCTGGCTTGTGTTCCTGCTGCTGGGGAACTGTAAAACCTTAACTTCTGCCGAGGTGGCCCAGACAAGCAAACAGTGATTTCTTTGAACAAAGTGAATTCATCTTATCTCAAACTGTTTGGCTTGTAAATCCCATTTTAGCCTCATCAGTTCAGGAAGTTGATAGGGAAGCGTTGTGTGTTTCCCTATCCAGTCTTCCTCATGAACTGTGGTTGCTGTAAATCTTCATCATGGGAGATGCTGTGTTTGTCCATGCAGCTGTAAGGGCAAAACTGTTATCTCTAAAGGTCACTTCTGAATGCAGAATGAATAGTGGATATTTACTTTAATAACAATTTTGCATTTCCAGTGTTAAAAGTTTCCTATATCCAGATTGTGAGGATGCTTTCTACAGATACAAAGCATGGGTTTGATTTTTTTTTCCCCTCATTACAGTGGTTCCAGCTGAGAACAGTCTTATAGATGTTGTTGATGTGATTCTTGTTTTATGCAGGACATAATTCTGCAATGATTCTTTCTGAGCAATCAATTTACCATGGAGGCCATTTAGTGTGAAATGCTTATTAAATAAGAAGTCTTATGAATTATATAAATAATTTGAAAAGCAAAAAAAAACCAAAAACAAGACGTAGGAGCCTTTTACGGCCTGTGGCCCTCATGTCCCACCTTCTGCATCATGTAATGCTAATCTAACATACTGAAGTGCAGAACACACGAGCTGTAACTATCAGGTTTCTGGCTGTGAAAGGACCAGCCTGCTACTGACTCCTGTGTGTTGGCACAAGTTTCTCTCCTTCCTCTTAGCGGGTGAAGAAATGGCTTTTGAAGGGGTTGAGAGAAGGTTTGTGGGAGCGGGAGCTGGTGGCACAACGTGCTGCCATGTGCCGAGAAGAGGCAGTGAAGCAATGGGGCAACATCCCTAGATACGCAGCCCAAATGCATCTCAGGCTAAACACAGGGGGAACCTGGTATTTCTGTCTGATTTGTTGCTCTGAGAATTGTATTGTGCTCTCTCTCCAGTGTTAGCTCCTTCTTCCAACTGGCCCATCTTCTCGTATCAGCCCTTACACCCTGGCTTTGCAATCTCCCACTGTTATTTCTGTGGCTGTTGCATAGTTAGCTCATCAGTGTTTTCTTCAATGGCCTATTAAAGCTTCCCTCTGGATTCTCCCTGCTCAGTTGGGTATTGCCCAACAGTTTATGGGAAGCTTTTTGTTTGTGCCCATCAACTGCAGCACAAACAGAGGAGCTGCCCCTCCTCATCAAGTGGCAGCGCTAATTGCGACCCACTCTGGCTTTACGGTCAGGGCTGTTTCAGGTCTGGTGGCAGAAGCCTCTGCCAGGCCAGCTGGTACCCATTCAAGGTCAGGACTTGGTAGGAGTCCCTGAGGGGTGAGTACACAGTTATCTAGCTGTAGCTCACTGAAGGGTGCTATCAGATTAGAGACTTTTTAAAGACCAGTCACCCTCAGACACTAATTCTTATCTGGACTATTTACCTGTAGGCAGTCTCGACCTCACAACTGTAAACAATTTTGTCAGTAATTTTCTCCTCTGGGTATCTGTATGTATAAACCACTTCTGATCTGTGCTGACTCACTCTTTCCTTTTCAGAAACACTGCCTAAAACCAGGCTCTTGTTTCAGTCCAGTTTAATCTTATTAAGAATAAATTATTTCAGTGTGAGGTTATAATTTTTATTTTTAAGTACCCAACCAACAGAAGAAGCTCTGCCTCTCCTTGCAATGGCTGGTCTTCAGCTTTCTGGAAATACTTGCATAGGTGGATTAGAGCATTGAAACCACACACTGTATTGGTGGGGCATGGGCTTTGCTCGTGACTTGAACTGGTTTCATTTACTACTGGAAGCCAATGTATTCAACTGGCAGATGACATCAAAGTACCTTCAGGATTTGAATGTGCTTTGTAAGATCTCACTGAAGGGTCTTCCACAAGTCTCTGTTCAGTGCAAGCACTCTAGGAGTATTAGAGAAGTTAGGTTAGCTGAGGAAGGAGCTCCCCAAATGTACATCCAGAACCACTTGGTCTTTGATCTTAGTTTGCTGACAATTTGCACAGTAGCCCTGAGCAAATCTTTCTACTTTCTATGGTCACCCTCCCTTAGCTCCAAAATAAGAATACCAGTCCAGCTGAGAATAATGTTGAGAGGATTTGAAACACAAAAATGGGTTTGTATGCTCTGAGTATTTCATCATTTTTTTTTAAACTATGTAAGTTGGCCTAATGAAAGATACTTCTTTATATAAAACTTGCTCATCGTTGTTAAGCATCTAGTGTATGTTGTCTGGGCTTCTGGCCTTTCCAGTGGAGAGGGAGTTATTTGTAGATGGCAGTTTGCCTAGTCAGTCTTAACCCTTTAGGAAAGCAGTTTGTCTTCCAGTTGAGTACAGAAAGCATCCAGATGATGAGACTTTTAAACTCACTACAGTTGGTTGAAATCCACCAGTCATTGCCATCTTTGAAATGTTTATATTTACTTGATAAATTGAGTAGGAAATGGTGTTAAAAAATATGCCAGATACTTTCTGGAAGTCTGGTTCTTTGGAGGATCAGCTGAAGACAGGAGCCTTTACATGAATACTACAACGTCAACAGCATCCCCTTATCAGGGATTTAAATACACAGCTCACTTAGGGCTGGAATAAATAGCACTTGGTTGTTGTAAGGCATTGAGATGCACCCGTGTGTCTTTATTAGTGTGTGTATGTAGAGCATATGTGTATATACAGACAGTGCAAATGTCCAAAGATATGGGAAAACCTGGTGCTTTACATCCTGAGTACATTCTTAATTTTTCTGTATCCCCAACTATGGACAGTATCAGTCTTCTAGGGGTGGTGCACTTCTGAGAATGTGCTTGTTGATAGTCCTTTTGAATGTGTGTGAGCTTCTCTTACATTTCTGGTACTTGTTGGCTGAATGTCAAAGAACACATTTTTAAATGGAAATAGCATACAAATATTCAATTTACTATTTGTTACTCTTCTGTTTTGCTCTCAAAATGGAAGTAGAGAAATTGAGCTTTTAATATCACTTACAGTCTTTAAAAATCAAAGTATTTTAGTAGCATTATTAGAAAATCCTGACTCTTTACGACAATATTTCTTATTGAATGTGACCACTTCAGAATAAATGTATCAATAACCTATGTACTGAAGTCTTAAATGTTCAAATTATTTTGAAAGACAAGATTCCCATCCATCAGAAACTTGAGAGACTCTCCTGTGAGAACTGAAGTGGTTCTGCACCTTCTTAGCGACTTCACAAGCAACCAGGTCTCTTCTGTGGATTGTACTTAGCTGTGTCTGTAGCTGAAAAGGAACTTGTCAGACTTGATGTTATGAATATTGCATCAGAGGGAGAAAAACATTTAATTGTTAATGTCTAGTTTATTTGACGTGCCTGAGTTTAAGCAATGATTTACCCCCAACGCCATGCATTATACACACCTGTAATTTGGAAGTGAATTGGAAGACTGATTATAGAACCAGCACTGCTGTTGCTCCTGCTTAGCAGGCTGTTCTGCACCCAGTCAGTGTCTGCAATATTTACTATACTCCAGGATTCCCATTTTGCTTTCCTGCCCCCATACACGTTAGCTGTGTGCTAGAGATTTGCACCTCTGTTCCCTCTCGTGCAGTAAGACTGTGAGCATCAGTGGGAGTGGAGCAGAGCTGACAGTCTATAATTCTAGAGAACTTCCCTCTGACACAATCCCACAGCAGGAACACAGGCTTGGTTTGCTGCCTTTTTTTTTTTTTCTTTTTTTTTTTTTTTATCTACACAATAGAAAAGGGATTTAGCTGGAGAAAATAGGGAAGGGATATAATAGAGATTTTTAAAAGTAAGGCGAAAATGAGCTAGAGGAAATAATGTTAAAATATAGTATTAAGAGTCTGCTCTTACAGCTTTGAAGTGGCTTTTTTTTCTGTTTTGGAAGCAGATAACTAACAAAAAGCAATCGGTCATAGGTGCCTTTTTACTATCCTCTCCTACTGAATTTTTTATCCTGCCACTTTCCACCACAGGAACAGCCTGGATGTAAATAGCAGCTAGAGCTATAAAAGTGATCTTAGCAGCAGGAGTATAAAACTTCTGTATTTCAGCTACTGTATTAATACAGAGCTACGTTAACAGTCCCAGGCTGCATCTCCACCAGGATTTATACATATGTCCATTTCGAAGCACAGAAGTAGTGCTGTTGACTGAGAGGGCTTGTATTAACACAAAAATGATTTTACTGGTTCAGGCTTTGCTTTGCAGTCAGGCAAATCCTACAAATGACCTCATGGTAATTTGTATTAGCTAGGGCTGCTAAATATGCCTTTTTTGTGTGGTATAATGCCGTGTACATTTACATTACAGATGTCATTCCTCCATGATCAGCCTTCATTCCTGTAATTCTGACTTCTCTGTTAAGATGAACGTTTGGTATTGGAAAATTGGATAGAGCTCTGTGTTTAGAATTGTAGCCATAAACCATACACCATACAGCCCCAAGTGCTGAAGTCTAAATAAGGAGCATTCCCATAAAGCAAGGTAATGGAAGCAAGTGAATGAGAGGACCTGTTCTACTCAGTAATAGAAGTTTCAACATGTTACTTCCCAGATACTTATTTTGGGCATTGATCTCCTGAAAATCGAGTCCATTGGGTGATTATTGCTGATACAGAAAACATGCAGAGGTTTATTGTCTGGATATTCATAGGCACTCAGAGTTTCATTTTTTCCTATGAGAAAAGGAAGGAAGAAAATATTCCAGGTTCCAGTTCTTACAGTTAGGTCCCTTTTTGTTGGTTTTAGGTTTGTTGTACATGGTAGGTAGGTGAGCAGTAACTCTGAAATGTGGCAGTTCCAGTCCTTCAGCCACATAGAGCACAGACCCTTTCAAAAGGTCTGGTAAACTGAGCTGCAGGGATACTGTAGATTTTGAACTGTGCAAAGATGAATGAGTTCTATGGGAATAACCTCTAATTTGCTGCTTCCCAGCTTTGCTATGGTGAAGTAATTTTAATAGACATCTGCTATGGCATGGGCACAACGGAATAATTCAGCTATCAGTAAAAGGATGTTATCTTTTCAAACTGCACCTGGCTATAAACAGATGTGGTAGAAGATCTTAATTACAGTTTGCCTGAAAAGTAGGATTAGAACTTTTAGGCTTGTTTGTTTTTGTTGGGTTTTTTTTCTGGGAGTCAGGAAGAGACTTGTGTGTGTGGTTTGAGGTTTTTGAATTGGATCTAGGGAAATATTCAAGGGTTAGCAAAAAGTTTCCATAACATGGATGTGCATTATGGTTGTGTAATAGTTTTACAAATGTCCGTGGTTTGTTGTAAGTGTGGCCACTGCAGCCATGCAAAAAAGGGACTTGTCAGCATCAATTAGTGAAGTTAGCTTTGTGCTGTGAGTGCAGAGGTATGGGCAGGATGGATGGCAGGATGGTCTCTTCATGGCCCACCTCTGCAAGAAGATGCTGCTGGAGGACCCTGAATCCTTAACAGAAAAGCAAGCAGTGCAGGCTGAGCCATGGAAGGGGTACAGTCAGACAGTGTTTTGGGTGACATTTGAGATACACTTCATGGAGGGGACAGGATTTGGGGATTTATTGATTTAACATTGCTGAAATCACAAGCTTTCCAACTGAGAGTTACTTTGTATTGATGATGCTTGTCTGGATATACCTAAGCTGAGTGATGCCAGAAATGAGATTCTAAAATCCATATTGTGGTATCCCTAGAGAGTTTGATTTTTTTAGTGGTCCCAAAAAAACAGCTGCTGTCAGCAGTTCAGTGAATACAATATACTGTTTTTCATTTAGTAGCAAAACAGATGGGCCAAAATGGAGATGGTTATTTTAGCTCTGCTTTGTTGTAGAGGTAGATCTGACTTGGAAATCCACGAGCAGCAGTTGATCCCATCAGGTTGAGTGTCTTTTGCATCATTTGACCCAGGTTTTTCTGCTGGTCATATATCCGAGAGGGTAGGAATCACCTACTACAGATTCATAGATTCATAGATTCATAGATATTAGGGGTTGGAAGGGACCTAGAAGATCATCTAGTCCAACCCCCCT
>JAOEGS010010128.1:0-25657 GCA_025447755.1 Corythornis vintsioides
AAAAAAAAAAAAAAAAGAAAAAAAAAAAGAAGCTGGTTTAGAGAAATAATTTTGTTGTTGTATTTTAGATGCAGGCTGAGTATAGGGAGAAGATGACTCTGAGTCAAAGTTTTGGAATGTTTTCTACGAGAGCAGGATGTTAGTAGGAGGAAGGGGTAGGACTGGGAGAGAAAAAGCAACATTACAGGTTTTGTCCATAAAGGAAGAAAATGTGCTGGGCAAAAGAGGGTGTTGAATCCTAAATCAAGATGTTACTGATATCTAGGTGATAAAGTCCTGAGACCTGATACTGTAGTTAACAAAGCATCAGCGTTAATGCGTTGCTAGCATTGCTGAAATGAACTGTCAGCTTTGGGGTTGCTCACAGAGCAATGCAGGAGGCATCCTTTGGTCATTCCTTAGGGTTCCTTTATTTTTTTCCTCTAAATATTGAGGAGGGAACATGCATGAAGAGCTGAAGAAAAACATTCTATGTCTGTGTGTGTCCTTGGGGTTTTCCTTTCACAGCCTGCAGGGTCTGACCTGCCAATAGCTGCCCAGACAAGGTCCTCTCTGTCACGCAACTGTGCAATGTGTCAGCTGCACTCTTGGAATGGGGTCATAGTGCATAATTTAGCTTGTGATACCTGATGAACTCTATGTGTGATGAGAACAATCTATTTGGGAATATGTCTTCCAAAAGAAGGCTAAAATTGGCAGCGTTTCACTTTGACCTGATTTTTTCTTTGTTGCTGGCTGTAAAGATAGAAGCCACTATATGGTTAAAATCTATTTTGTTGTGTTTTGTTGGTTGAGTTTTATTCTGAGGAGTGGGATAATTTTAGTTCTTCAAAACTAAAAATTAGATCAAAATGCTGGCAACTGTTCAAGGTAAATGAATGACCTTGCAATAAAGCGGTTTCTGTCACCTTGGAAACACAGTTTGAAAAAGCAAGTTGGAGTAATTTTAGTTTCAGACTTCCCTCTGCCCTTGTCCCTCCCTTGCAAATTCTGTTTTTACACTTGGCATATCCTGTTTAGCTATGTTTCTTTTCTATATAGACAACATGGAAATTTGGCAGACAAAAGTGGAAGAACACTGAAAATGATCTCGCACACAATGTTTCAGAGCATAAAACGGTGTTTGGAAACACACAAAGTTAAGCCCATCCAAAAATAGATTTAAAAAAAAACCTCAAAAAAAAAAATCAGTTTAGATCTTATAGCTCAGTGTAAAAAAAAAAAAAAAAAGAAAAAAAGAAAAAAAGAAAAAACAACCAACAACCCAGAAGTTTAACTTTAAAGACTTGGGGTTTTTTTACATACAGTGAGGTCTTTTTTATTCTGGAAACGAATATGGCATTTAGGAACCAAATTTTAGCAATGAGAAGGAAGGTTGGAGGAGGGGAAACAAGGAAAAATCTGCTTTGAAAAATGGATGTTATCTAGTAAATACACACGGTCTTTCAGAATCCCCACCACTGTGTTATCAGTCTGAAATTTGTTGTATCTAAGTGCTGTGGGTCTTTGTTCTGGACATTTCACAGATTATGCCGTGGCATGGCTGGAAACTCAAGTAATTAGGGAAGTGATTAGGATAAAGTAGTGCTTCTATTCATGAAAGAATGTAAATATTTTGAATATTTTCAATAGCTTACACTTCTCAATAATAATCTCACCTGAAGAGCACCCTTAGCACTGTGAGGGCCCACTAGAGAAAACATGGAATCTTTCCTGTGTACTTGAAATCAGCTGAGATACATGGACGTTCCACTCCCACTCTGAAAATATTTCGAAGTGAACAGTAAAATGCAATTCCATCTTTACTCAATTGATCTTCAATTATTTGATATATTTTATTGTCCAGGTAATGTTCCTGGAAACCTGGAGGAACCCACACAGGATTGGGTGGCAGTCCCTGTGCCAGTGTCTGATGTCACCTCTGCCTGTTGGGATGCTACCAGCTGTGCAGTCTGCAGGAAGAGACGCCACCTACAACCACATGCCATAGTCTGAGCAGCCACAGAAGACTAGCAGGGCATTACATTAATACATCATGAGACATGACTAGATAGAATTGCTGACTAACATTCAGGTTAAATATTTGGAAATGCTTCCTAAACATGACTGGTTAGACTATTGGGATATAGTAGGAACATATAACTTGAGGTATTTAAAACATGCTTGATCTGAATATGAGTGATTGAGATGTGAGGTTAAGGGAGCATGAATGAGATTATTGTTCTATTTTTTCACTTCTGTTTTCTTGGATTCTGTTGTGCCTCCCAGGAGATACTCAATGTTTTAGTGGACATTAATAATAAGAAGCTTGACCATGTCACTTTCCCATCAGCTGCTGTGCTGTTGTCATTCCTTGTTACCCCAGGACGAGAGAACGTTTGGAGCAAGCAGGCAGCAACCCTGGCAAGTTTGCAAATGAGGGACTTTCCCTGCTGGAACCAGCGGGATCAAGTACTAGTCTGTTTGCTTCATTGTTCTTTACAAGTAAAGAAAGCTCATCAGGTCAAAACATGTGCTTCATAGTAGCTGGTCTAAACAGCAAAACTTTTTTCTTCAGTGAAACACACTTTTACTCCATTCTACTTGATAGGTGTGCTCCAGGAGATGCCAAAAAACCTCCAGGGTACACCCATGTAGCTATACAAGAATGCTTTTCTAGCTCTCAGCCCCTCTGCTGAAGCTGTGTTGTTCAGATTCTGCAAACGGGCTGAGTATGTGCAGGCTAATGCATGCACTGACTTCATTACCATAGCTTCTTACCATTAACTTCTCTGATCACTCCCTCTGATGCACACACGATGGGAGAGAATTTTTCCCATTTGAAATTCCACAGGTCTTTCACCAGCCTGAGGTGATTTGCTGTCTTTCTCTGGGTTTTTTTTCGGTGGGTTTTTTTGTTTTGTTTTGGTTTTGTTTTGTTTTGTTTGCTTTGGGGTTTTTTGGTTATTGGTGTTTGTTTGGATTTTTTTGCCATTTTGTGTTTTGGGGTTTTGTTTGTTTTGTGTGTTTGTTGTTTGGTTGGGTTTTTTCTTTTTTTCTTTTTAGTTAGTAAGCTACAGGATGATTATCATTAAATGATCT
Organism: Corythornis vintsioides; assembly: GCA_025447755.1. Lineage (NCBI taxonomy): Eukaryota > Metazoa > Chordata > Aves > Coraciiformes > Alcedinidae > Corythornis > Corythornis vintsioides. The sequence continues at coordinate 3,082 of JAOEGS010010128.1, forward strand.
TATGTGCGCAAATATAAAGTTGTTTGAGTAATAAATTTATATAAGAGAAGAATAGACTAGAGCCTTTCAACATGTGAACGTCATTGGCAGATTTTGTCTACAGAAACCAGTCTGTTGCTTAAAATTAAAGATTATAAGAACGCATCTTTAATGCAGTCTTGTGATTATCTTTGAGTAATTTTGATTAATCTTTGATTAATTGATTATCTTTGAGTTATCTTAAAAGTACTTTAAGCACTATATAGACAGTCCTTAAAAAGGATCAGTCTTCCAATTTAAAACTTTCCACTTTTAAAATATTGCCTCTTCTTTTTACAGAATTTATTTTGCTCTAATTCAAACTCAGAATTTTGAGGCTGATTAAAAAAAACCAACTACTTACTATTTCTAATGATAGAAGTGGAACTTTAAAAAAGTGTATGCCCCCTAAGAACATGTTCCTTAAATGTGTTCCCCCATTCTGGCATTTTGTTGACTGTTAACAGGCAATTGGAAGCCATTTGAGATATTCTTCTTATGGTGTTTACGTTTCTCAGGATTTTTAATAAAGTTTTCATATGAACAGGTTTTAGGACCCTGAGCATAATGGGGTTTATGGTGGCTGTACTTTGTGACATCTCCTGGACACTGTTGTGTGGACTGGCTGTCACTCCGTGCACTGATCCTCTACTCTATTAACAGGCACTGCTCCAGGACACAGCTCAAAAACCTTACAGCTCCAGCTAATTAGGGGATGGGCCTGACAAATGGTGCATTTGATCTAAGTTTTTATCAATAGCCAAATACTATGGGAGACTGAAGACTCTGAGGAGGCATGAGGCCAAGGAGAAAGACAGACCACAGGCTGATGTGGGTGCCTTCCCTGCCCTCCTGGGCACTACCAAATGTGGTCCTGACCTAAAGAGGCAGGACAAAATAGACAGAGAAATGCTTATTTAATGATTTAAGTTCCTTTGTAGAGGATCTCCTAATGTTTTGTGCATAAATGTGAACCAGTTTTTCTTTTGCTTGAACTTGTTACCCATTTTGTTGGTGTTTACTTTCACTTCAAGGTGGAGTATCACTGATGTGCTGGATTTGTCTGCATGTTTGGAGAAGGTACTAGTGATGATGGTCATTATACCAACTATTTTTGCTGTATGGGTAACACTTTGGCTTCTTCATATCCAACATACTTTGGTATTTTTAGCATATCTTCAGTGAGACTGGCATCCTACCATAGCACTGGCCTGCTGTAAGATTCCAGTCAGAGGTAACATGACAGCCCTGAAGTTCAATGACTCATTGGAATGTTAGCTTGCATTCCCTAAAAAAACAAATACCAACATTAACAAGTAAGTGCCAGATACTAAGAGCATGAATTACTGTGTTACTTCTGTTTAAACCAAGCACAGAAGGCAGACCTTTGAATGTTCCTGCAGCTAAACTCAGCTGATAGCTATGAATAGAAGTATTTCTACCACACCACTTATTTGAAGCTACATTAACAGCACATGGTTCTTAAAATCCTCTCCTTTTTCATTTTAATTACATCTTAACAGGACAAACAGACCAAGCCTCTGGGAGTAAGGGTCTCAGTACTTCACAGACAGCTGGAGTAGCAACCATCCTGATGTTACAAGTCCTATTGCCAGAGCCTAGGAGGCACGTGCCACAGGAGTCAGAAACTGGCATGTGACTTCTCTGGCAGTGACCTCTCAGAGGTCCATTAACTCTTCTGTGAGAAGGTACCAAATTTGGTTGGTCATGGCCAAGCAACAGGAATGCAGGTGTGGTGTACTGAGTATAGGATCTCAATAGCAGTGCCTCTCAAAGCCGTGGTGGATTAGAGACTACAACTGCCCTTGGAGTCTCTAAAATTTATTTTAAAATAGTTCTACCTCAACTGCAAATGGTTCTGGAGACCAGGGAGTGGATGGTGATGCCATTTGGGTAATGAACACCTTCAGCTTTGCCAGCTTGTTGTCTAGTAACTTCCTCAGGTTTAGAATATAGATTGTTTATCTCCCACTGGTTTGTCTTCCTAAGAAGATAAGCAGCTGGATTCTGGGTCTCTGAGGTGCCTTGGCTGGCCAGTTCAGAACAGGGTCTGGGGGGTAACAAAGGTATGGATTACTGTAGTGGTGTCTGTATCTGAGAGAGATCAGTCATTTGGCAGGCTGGGGAGAATGCACAGGGCTATTAGCTGCCTGATAGAGTTCCATGGGACTCTTATTTCAGGCCATTTCCTTGTCAGAAAGGCAGACACTTTCAATAAAAAGAGTGCTCATAGATTTTATTGGGGCATTCAAATGCTTCCAATTCCCAGCTGTCATCAGCTTTGCTTTAGTCATAAAGTTGTCACTTTATCTCCCTGTCTGTGACAGGTCTTGAGAGAGGAAAGATATCCATTTGCTAAGCTTTAATGAAGACTCACTCATGTTTCCAAACACTTTTAGTTTTACTTATACTTTACTTCAGTGGGATTTATTCATATATCTTTACATAGGTATATCATAAATTAAAGTGTGACTTTTATTTCAGGTACAGGAGCAGGTCTTAGATGCTACAAGGGATGGAATTTATGAAAATCAGACCAGTGCGGTTTAAAACCAGCCTCTGAGCTTGCACAGAGCTGAAAGCCTGTGTATTTCAGAAAGAACAGCTTCTTCACAGTGTCTGCTGAGGCAGAGCTGACCTCTGAAACTGTCAGCAAGGCTGTAAAGGTTATCTGCCAGTCTTTTATTAGGAACAAGTTATCTGCGTAATTTCATCATCCAGCTCTATCGGCGCCCAAATGTTGCCACCCAGGCATCAGCTTCTTCCCCAGGGATATGCTTCTCATCAATGCAGGGTTTTTTTTCCATTTTTTTTTTCCAAATTAAGTGTGGCTTTTTTGCTGGCACAGTCCTTTACAATTCTTATGTTACCATCTCAGAAAAGATTAAGTAATTGGCATAATCTGAGTCTGTTAATGAAAAAAAAAAACCAAACAAAACAAACTGTTACAAAACTTTTTTCTCTTTGTACCTTCAGAAGAATACTGCTTTCTATTTGTTTAAAGTCACGCTGTTTAACCTGTCCTAAATATTTGCCAATCTTTTAATAAGAAGCCTCTTCAAGTCAATGCAAGCTCTAGTCCCATCCTCTTGAAGCAGCTCTTACTTTTTGTAGAAGGTCAAGTACAAGGACTCTCATTCAGCACTGTGTGCTTTGCAGCTCCTGTTTTCAGGCTGAGCTGAAAACAAAAGCTCAGTTTTGACTCTTACTCCAGTGGCTCAAGTGAGTTCCATCCAGATCCTTAATGTTATTTTATCTGCAGGGTGGTTTTTTTGTTGGTTTTTTTTAATTATTATTATTATTTTGGTGTGTGCGATCAATGCCAACTCTGTTGGGCAAATACAGGATGCACAGGGATTAAAAAAAAAAAATCCAGCTGCCAACAAGAAAAAGTGCTTTGTAACCACAGTTTGGAATGGAAACAATTTTCTAAGATACAGATCAAACTGTGTTTATAGACCTAACTATTGGCAGCTTTTCACCAAGCTATTTCCTGTGTGCCTATTGCATAGATGAATAATCTAAATGCTTAAACTAACATTCAAAACCATACAGAACATGAAGAAAATACTGTGTGAAGCAGCATGGAAAACACAATGATGTTGAATTTTCTTTTGTTTCCATAGTTAATACTGATGGGAGAAGGCAGTACTGCACATCAAACCACGCTGCTCCAGCTCTATGCAGGATCTGGTTCTTGCTCTCCCTAGTACCTACTTTCTACTAATACCATTTTCTCTGGTGAAAGGAAATAGCCAAGTAACAAAATTTCCATAAATGCCACCAGAATAGAGAGGACCTTGCTAAAAGTTACACACCATTTCTTCAAGTGCACGAGTTGTTATTCATTAATGATTTAATTCAGACAATCTAAGGGACAGGTAGACAGGAGGAATCTGATTTCCCATGAGAACAGGTGGCATGAAGATGTCAGTCAAGGTAGGTGTAGACCTCTTTTGTTTGCTTAGTTTGAAATGGTTGCAACTGCTTTTCCTTGCAGAAGAAAAAAATAGTCCAGAGTTCGTCTGCTAGCTGCTTTGAATCTTTACAGTGTTTTTTAACAGGGCAGATCACCTCTTCCATGCTTTTTGCTTCAGGCTCCATTTGCCGGTGGCACAGCTAACTTCCTGATAGCATGAGGAAGGTCTGTGCAGTCAAGTTGTAGTGCCCATGCAAAATTTTACCAGGGATTTTGTTGCTGGTGTTCTGCTGGGCTGGACTTCATTCCTTCAATCCAAGCCATGTCTCAGCTTGTGAGGGTGGCAGCTCTGGCAACAAGGAAAAGTTTAAGAACTAGGAGAAGACCTCTGGAGGTCCTCTGGTCAGCTCTAGTGCAATGCAGAAGCTATATGGGTGAGCTTGGCTTGGGCTGGATGAGTTCTCAGTGTCTCCAGGATGGAGTTCTCACAGCTTTTCTGGGCAACCCGTTTCAGCATTTGACTAGGAGATGAACTGAACAAACAAACAAAAAGGAGCATCAAATGTGTTTGTATCTTTTTTTCTTTGACAGCATCCTTACAGATTAGGACCACAGTTCTGGAAAGTACAATGAAAAGGCTTAGACTGGTAATCAAAGTTTTTGTTGAGAATAAAAATTTAACCACTCAGATAAGATCAGGTTAGAGGAGGTGGCAGTGAAAAGGCTTTTCCTTTACTCGGGCCCATAGGTAATGAAGAAAATGTGATTGTGAATCATTAAATACTCCGTAATTTATTACACTGTAGAAATGCAGGAATCACTGGGTTAGTACTGCTGGTGTCTCACATATAGAGATTTAACATTTTCATCTAATTTTGATAAAATAGGAAGGTTTAGTTTCAAATGATCACATTATTATAACCCCCTCAAAATTGGGTAAAGAGTGGAAAGGTTTGAAGAAGATGTGCAATGTTTATGAGCAGTAGTTGTTCTCTCCAGAACCGAAGGATCACACCCAGTGTTTGGGGGGTTGTGATGTACTGAGGCAGTTCTGTGCTCGGCACCCAGAAGGCATGGAACACCCCCCCACTGCCAGCTGCCTTCCGTGGGGTTGGACTTCCAACCCACCCCACCACAGAGTAGGAGATGGCCATGGCTCCTCTGCTCCCACCCACCACAACAGGCATGTTGCAGATTGATCATAAAGATATGTCATAGAAAAAGCTGCAAAATACCTTCAAGAAGTGGCTTATACTGAAATGAAATGAAATGGAGTGAAATGAAGTGAAATGAAATGTAGCCCCATGTAGATGTTAACCAATGAACACTGTCTCAGTTCTTTATCTTAGTAAAAAAACATCTATGTACCATTGCCCAAGAATGGTTTTGAACAGCCATGCACTTGCTAATGAAACTAATGCACGATGTGGCTGAGCAACACACACCACAAAACAGGTTTTTTTTCCACTTCAGCAGCCTTGATACATTATTTACAGTCCTAATGCAATTTGGCTTCTAGATGTATCATTTTGGCTACTAATACTAAAGGCTACTACCACAAGGCTGGTTTCGTGCCCACTTCACTGGCATTGCCCTGCTGAGGAGTGTGCAAAGTGTGCAAGAGAGTTGCTGTTTTTTTAATGCAGCCTGGGAAACTGCCTATAAACCTGCCAGGAAGCAAGAACTGCCATCTGCACGGCCTGAGCCCAGGGGGAAAATATTTTCTGCAGCCTACAGATTTATTTCTTTTGGGGGTGGTGGGGGAAACAACAACCCAACATCAAGGAAAAAGGTATTTAAAATATGCTGTGAATCCTTTGGTCCTTGTCAAGCAGTGCTTTGCACAGGGCTGACGGAGCAGATGATAACCCAGCTAGAGTGAGAAGTGCTCCCAGTACAATTCTGTTGATGGGAAGTCTGTGCCCGAGGAGAATGGACCCCGGGGCCGGGGCTGCGGACCGATCACCCTATCAGTGGCGAAAGCCCCAGGAGCCCGGACCACCTCCGGCGGGCACGGGCGGTCCCTCTCGTATTGCATCGCAAGGACCGGCTTTCCTCATGCGGTGCGGAGCGGGGACGACGCCCCTTCCCCACACCACGGCCTGAACCGAGCCGAGCCGGGCCGGGCGCTACAGCCGCGTCCCGGTGTGCCCCGTCCTGCCCCGCCGTGCCCCGGGGAGCGGCGGGCGCGGCCCCCGGGGCGGTGCGGGGAGGGGCAGCGCGGGCGGCGCGGGCATGCGCACTGCGCGCGCCCTCTCACCCCGCTCAGCTATGCCAAGTATGTGCGCGGCGGAGCCGGGGCCGGGCGCGCGGAGCCGCGGCGCCATGGGGCAGCGCGGCCCAGAGCTGCCGCCACCGCCGTCCTCACCGCCACCGCCTAGGGGGGCTGCCGGCCGCTGCGGGCTGGCGGGCAGTGCCCGCTGATAGGCGGCGGGGAAGCAGCACCCAGGCATGGCTGACCCGCTCCGCAGGACGCTCTCTAAGCTGCGGGGCAGGAGGTCCCAACGAGGGGCGGCGACGGCGGGTGCCGGGTATCGCCACGGCGGGGGCTGCGCATCGCAGGGTTAGTGTCTGCGGGACGGGGCTCCGGCCGCGGGACTCCCGGCTGCCCGTCCGTCCGTCCGTGGCTGCACCTCCACCTGCCGGGACGGCGGCGGGAGCCGGAGCCCCGCGGGGAGAGGGGTGCGAGGAGTCCGGCGGGCGCCGGGGATGCGCTGGGAGAGCCGCGGGAGTGGGCTCGGGGTGGGTGCCGGTCTTGAGTTTAGGGTTTGCACCAGCGGGCAGCATCTTCACAGGAATTGCTCTGCTAGGGAATGAAAACTCCTCGTTAAAATAAGAGGTTCTGGATTGTAGACTTCTGCTTTGTGTGAATCCCGGCACGTTTTGTTATCGTATGACTTTGACACACTTTGGCTTTTGTTTGCCGCTTGGTTTTGTGGGTTGTTTGTTTCTTTTGCTTTGTTTTGTTAAGGTGTGTTTGAAAGATTACAAAACACTTTTTGGTGTTGCTGTTGTTCCATCTAAATACGTAATTGTTACATTGTATAGTTTTACCAGGAAACTTAGTGAAAGAAAACGTGTTTAATAGCAACCAGAACTACAAATTGTTTGGTCCATATATGGAGAGGCCTGAAAAAGCTGTTCCCCTCTTCCTAACCATCTGAAGAGCAATGCAGTGTCACGTTGAAATATTTTATATGCCTACGTAGTAATGCAGAATATCAATTTTCACCTCAGTTGAGCTGAAACATTGAAGCTTTGGTTTCTGAGCATACAGCTGTTGTTACCAGAATGGCTTAACATTAAATTCTGATTGAAGCCTCTAGAGAAGCAACTGTTGTCACGCACTGTATTTGGTCTGGTTTTGAGCGTATGTTAAATACATTGAAGTAGTAATAGTAAGTAGCCAGCAATGTCTAGAACGAACAGTATGTGCCTGGCTGGTGTATCTCTGAAAACTCTCTATTTATTTAAAATTGGCTCATTGCTATAACAGCTAACGATGTTGAAAAGTTGCTCTGTGTTATCGAGCTGCTGGCTGTGCAGATACTTGCTCGTGAAAGAGTTTGTTACTAAAATAACCACAGGCATAAGGATCAGGATCAGGGCCAAGTTGGAATAGAGGGGGAGCAGCACTTGCAAATACCACTACCAATTGCAGAGAAACTGGGGCTGGAAGATGGATGTGTGTCATTTGGAGGAGATTCAGTGAACGTTTGCAATCGATGACCCCTGGCAGCACGTTGGCCAGTTCGGCGTCAGAGAAGGGGTAGTTTTGAATACATGTGGTAGGTGGCGTGTCCCTGCAAGCAGCAGGGTTACTAGAGTACGCTGGAGCTGCTTGATTATGAATGTTTCTGCGTTATGGTTTGTTATTGCAGATGGTTTGTTACTGAGATACCCAGGTGGATGTTGAAAACAAAATTGAATTTGCTCTGCGCCTTTGCTCTGGAAGCTGATGCCAGATGTGTTGCTGGGTGTATATTCAGGCGTGCTGTGCTTCCTAGGAGCCTGCTGTCTGGGGAATTGTAGGCTGTCTCAACTTGCATTTTTGCAGAGAAGCAGGAAGCAGAAGATATATTTTGTTTGTGGAAATAACTGCACTCGGATGCTCCATCTGTTTATGTCACTGGAGCAAGGACTGCTCCTTGGGCTGTCTGTGCAGAATTGGAGGGCTCTGAGATAGTCGTTGCTGGCTGGAGAATGCCTGGCTGAGAATTCCCTGAGCCAAACTGACTTCTTGGAAATGTAGGCATAGCCCTATGCCCGCTGCAGAAGAGTTCCCTGTCCTTTTAGTTCTTTCTTGAAATAGCAGTGTAATTGTGAATTGTGTAAAGGAGAGCCTTTAAGACAGCACATTTACTTCTCCAGGCCATGGGTGGGAGAAGTAATATTGTTGCAGCCAAATCACTAAAACTTGATCTAGAGATCTTATCAAGAATCTTTTTTTTTTTTTTTTTGTCATTAATATATAAACCTAAAAAGAGAGGTACAGGGAAGGTTTTGAAGGGATGGTCTTTTTCCATTCTCTGGATATACAGAGCTGTTCCTTGAATCCTTCAGAGAGGTGTCTGCATTTTAACATTGATTATTGGTGTGTAAATATTTTTTTTCCGAGGATAATGTTCAAGCAGTATCAAATGGCTGCTCTCATCTGGAATTTCCAGTTAGAGAGGGCTTCTCATGTAAACAAGTTGTCTGCTTTATGAGAACCCCGTTATCCCTATTCAGTCTTAGTGGCTGAGCAAACCCTGTCTGGCTTGTCCTCCTCCACAGAGGAGCATGAGGGCTTTTGTTCCCTGTTTTTAATTTGAATGCATTTGTATCTTTCCTCTGAGCCCAAGTGGAGGGGGCACTGCTTGCTTAGGGGTGAGATGCTCAGTCCTCATGTGGTCGCACCTCCCTGGAGGGATACCATGCTCAGCAGCCTGCCAGAGCTGTGGCACTGCAGCTGAGTGGGCTGCTTGGACTTGCTTTTTTACAGGGGGCTCAAGCGGCTTTTTCAATGCACAATTAAATGTTTGGCCATTACTTTAAAGAAGTTGTGTTAAGTTTTGGAAGCAGTCAGTGGAGTTTGATTACATGCTTCATTAAATTTTTATTATATAATGATAATTTTTTTTTCCTACATTTCTTCTTCCTTCCTTTCAAGATAGTATGTTTCATTTTATTCCCCACAAATCAGGGGATGCTTCTGTCTTAATTATAGGATAAAGCTGGTAAGGAGAGCTCTTTCTGGAGGTTTTTGTACAAGAGCTAATGGGGGTTTTGCAGCTGTTTAAGCAGCACCAAAAGCAGGGGATATTTCTTCATTGTTATAAGTGAGCTGAAGAAATACTACATAGCAACTTTTCAAACTTATTGTTACTGAACTGGCATTAAAAAGAAGCAATTTCCATGTAAGTATGCATGACCTTTTAGCAGAGCTATCTCACTGCCACTTATCTAAATTGCATGGTGTGAAAAATACAGCCAAGCGAGCCTTACCCTTTATGAATTGTATGCACGTTCTGCTTTGATGGGTTGAAACCTAATTTTATAATCACATTAACTTACCTTCTATCCTTTCAGATGAGGTCTAACTCAAATGCCATAGGACAGCGTGTGTGTGCATCTGTCAAAAACAAAACTATGTTCTAAACGTTTGCCTTTCCCTCTTTCTTTCTGGGAACAGATTTAATAGAAAATGTTTACATTGCTTCAAGAAGCAGGAAGGAGCCCAGGTCCTCCCAGGCCAGCGAGGTCCCTGAGCCCAGGCCACAGGTGAACAGCATCACTGTTTCCAAGAAACGCAGCTGGCTGCAGCAGAGTACGAACCAACCTCCTCCTCCTCCTCCAGAAAAAGAAGAAAGCACCTGTAAGGAGATGCATGGGGCTGTTGTCCCAGTACCCAAATCTCCCATCCCGTTGCCTGAACCTGCAGTGCCGTGGGCTCCTTCCACGTCACCCGTGGGGCGGGAGCGCCTCGCGCGAAGCTGCGCTCCTGTTGGTGCCCTGTTGAGCGCCCCTGGCCTTGCTGCGCCAGGCACTGCTTCTCTGGACTTCAGTGAGGAGAATGATGCAGATGATGAAGGAGAAATATGGTACAACCCCATCCCTGAAGATGACGAGCCCAGCTTGCCCAGGGTCTGCCCTTCTGCTGTGAATAGCCCTGGGGCTGTGGGTTCCCTGGCAGTTCGGTACAAATGCCCTCCTGGGGAAGACTCTGGGATGGCCACAGGTGCCCATGAGAGTCCCCCATGCTCCGTGGAGAGTGTGGGGAGCAGTCGGATGGTTCAGCCCAGTGAAACGAGTCAGACCGACGCCACGCGTCCTGCAGAGCACGTGCAACAGCAGCAGAGATTGGCCTCCAAAGCTCCTGGTGTGCTGGCAATAGAGGACAATCCTGCCTTTAAGTGTCCTTCAACAGGTAAGAGGGTTCAGGAACATGATAGTGTTATGCCCTCTATTTTCTTTTAGAGGAACACTAAGCTCTTCTTATGAGTCTGGTACTTTCTAAACATCGGTCTGCACAGTTGTTTCTTGGTCAGTTGTTCATGGCATGGCCAGGTGTGGTTGTCCTCTGCATTATTTGGCCCCTGCCTCGTTGGAGACAAGGGTTTTACAAAGCAAGCTTGCTAAAGCCAGGTAATGTGAGGACATGCTGGGTTTCCTATGTTGGTCTCTAGCCCTGGCCTTGGATTGCAGCCTTGAAGCTACTTAATGTCTGCAGAAGTTTCTTGAACTTGCTGTCTGGGACTTTTTAATAAAGACTTTCTGGAAGGCCATTTAAATGCTATTCATCACATTGCTTTCTGTAATTGCTGCCTTGTTGACTGTCTCAGCTAATCTAATAGACTGGAGAGGAGTGGTTTTCACTTTCAGAAGCCAACCTCTTTGTTCCTTGATATCTTTGGCTGAGTGTTTGATAGTCTCATTTCCATAATTCCATTAGTGTGTGAATTCAGCATCATATGAAAGACTTTTTTTCCAGTCTACATAAGAAAACCAAACAAAACCCCCACAAAACTAAAACCACACTAAACAGAAGTAAGCAGGAAAAAAAGCTCAACCTTTTCCAAAAGTGTATTCTTTTTAATTATCGATGTGCCTTATCTTGACCTTTAGTACCCTATTGAGGGTTAGGAACAGCATAAAGTTCAGGAGACAGAATTTCAGGTTCCCTTCTTTGGGCAAAACTCAGGTTTCTTTGCACTGATATTTAAGCAGCTGTATTTCTGCCCGGCTCGGCAAAGAGGACCTGAAACACCAGCACTGGAGCCCAGGTATGCATTACTTTTTGGAGGAGCCCCCCCATTCATCCTCACCATCCCAGCAGACTTCTGTCCCCATGTCCCTGCCTGCCAGATTCCCAGTGCAGGGGTTGCTTCTGGGAACAGGGCTTGTTTCCAAAGGCACTAGAGCAACTGCTGTAAACAGGAGAAGAAAAAAACCACTCGATCTTCTCTTCTGGGAACTCACATTTTGTTCCTTTTGGGGCAATGCTGCAGATACAGGCGTATTTTTAGTTGCAAAGTGTGTTAAAGTTACCGGTCGTTTATTTAGAAATAGCTCACTTAATAGCTTCATTAAATACACCAGTTACATTTGCTTGCAAGATAAATTAAATACCTTGTTCTTGGGTAGATTTTTGTCATCATTGGAGTAATAGGCTCTTTGGAAAGGTCAGTAAAGGTGGTTATTTAGGAATGCTGTTTGTCCTGCAAACCGTTTAACTTCCATTTAGGTGCTTAATTTCTCAATATATAGGTGACTATTAAAATCCTTTTATTTAAGAAGAAAAAAGTAAAAATGTATCTCTGAGAGCAGAATTGCCCATTTAAAGCATCTCGTGAAACCAGGATAAACACGTTATGAATTTCCCCTCATTGTGACTTACTTAAGGTGCTATAAATGCAGCTTTCCTTTTGCATACATTGAATGGTGATCACACAGAATAGATTAATTGATGATGAAGTGCATCCCTGCTGCTCAGTAATTGGCTTTATTATGGAGAAGTGGCTTAGTTCTTCTTTTTAATCCAGTTAAGGTATCTACAGTTATTTTCAGTCAACTTTAATATGACAGCTCATCCATACAAAATTACTGCATGAAGGGAAACATGGCCAATTTAACTTTATTTGTGTTAGGACCTTGTTTGGATTATACAGCTGTATAAAATAGATGTCTATATTCTTAAAGAGTTGGATACATTAAGCAGTAAGCCCTGACAAATAAGCAGTTACTGCTTTAGGGAAAAGTGTGTTTACCTTTCTTAGTGATACGATTATATATATGTGTCAATATTGGTTAGCATTAGAGTCTAAAGTGTTAGATTTTGAGAAGCACAGACGTAAAAGAGTGGGTCACTATAGAAGCCAACAAAATACATAGTTGTTCATTTTGTCATTTGTTGGGTTTTTTTCCCTTTGGATAATAGAATCAATTTTACCATTAAAACTCCAAACATTGATGCCTAATTTGGATTCTCAGGTTTGTAGAGAGAAAGTGGTCATGGATTTTTGTGTTTTTCTTTAAAGAGAGTCTTTATTAAATAGAAGATTAAGAAAAAATAAATGGTACAATTCAGTTATTGGGAGTCTTTCCAAACACAACAATGGACAGATACTTCCTGTAAATGTTACCAGTAGAATGGATCATAGTTGTAGAGGTGCTTATTTGCCCCCTAGTCTCCATTTACACCATTAGTTCCTGGTGTTAATCTGGTTACTTTCTACAGTAAATGCCATTTATGTTAATCGGATTTGTCAGGTAATTCCTTAGCAAGTAGTTCTACCCATGCTGGCTTTTAAAAAGAAACTGATTAAAATTAGAGCACTCCTATAGCAGAACTTGGGAAAATATTTTAGGTATTTTATTTATAACAAGTACACAAAAGGAAAGACTAAGAAAATAACTTAGTTCTGAGTTAGACACCAGCTTGTGCTCTTAGGTCTACAGGAGAAGAGTTTTAAGTGGAAAGGACCTTGGAGGCTGTTCTTAATTTGGTGTCTCCTTGCCTGGGCAAAATGGTTATGATTGGGAAACAGGAATATTTTTTGTATAAATGCAATATCATAAGCTCTATACAGCTTACATTAATGTTTTATATATGCAAAAAACTGTCTTTACCACTCCTTAGGATTGAACTCTAACTGTATGTTTTTATAGATGTGTGTATCACCTGCAAAAAACACCCCTTTATAATGTTGGCTCCTGCAATAGATTTATATCATGGAGCTCTGGGTGGTTCCTTCTGAAGAATTTGTTACATTTTTGATTTTGGGGAGGATCAGTGTTGGGATTAGTGTCCACCTAATGAGTGATATCATCTTGTGTGTGTGTATGAGACATCCTGATAGACCCTGTGCACAGTAGGTTGCCAGGACTTGGACTGTTCTTTTGCTACTGGAGATGTACATGCGTTAGCTGCCTGAATGAAATGTCCTGGTAGGAATGACTGCAAACAAATCTATTTTCAGTTTGTAGGAAGTGAAGGTCAATACCATGTTCCCTCTTAACCCTACTATGTGCCAGCTGGAGCTTGGCTTAAATCACATTAAAACAACAGTTCCCTCTCTCCACTTGGATTGTGACCACTGTCTTGGTTTCCAAACGCATCTTTTTACAGCCACTGCAGGCAGACACTCTGCATGTGTAAATGTTGCTTCCAGCAATATGCATAGAGCATATAGGGCAGCAAATCCCATCGACCAGTTCCCTTCCATACATTGCAGATACAGTTTGCTTGATTTCTATTCTTGTTTCCAGATGGAAGATAATGTGTTTTAGCTGGTTTCCAAGTTCAAGGAGCATTGTTTTTCTGAGGCAGAAAAGCATTCATGTGAAGTATTTCCATACATACTGAGATCCTAAAAGAGTTTGGTGTGTGGAAGAAAAGTCCCTCTGCTCCCTCTTTCTCCGGCAGAGGAATTTGCAGTTTGTTGGTGGGCTCTTGGGGAGGTTGTGCATGTGTTCTGAAGGTCGAGAGCTTATTCATGCAAGTGTCTTTGATCTGTGGCATGACAGTGCCCTAAAGACCTGCTGGTGAAAGAGGCAAAAGGATGTAGTGGCTGTGGACTGGAAGCAGTTAATTTAAAACAGCTATTGCCTTTTTCACTTTCTAATTGTCCTGACCAACAGTTTTATCCTCTGACAGCGAGGGGAGACAATTCTCACAAGAGCAGCCCAAATGGACCACGCTCGGCATCCACTGCGGTGCTACCACTCACCTCTTGGTGCGGCACCAACATCTGGGTCTGGCTGATGTGGGCTGAGTGCCTTGCAGGGTCCCTGATGTTGGAAATGCCTGCAAGGAACTTGTGCTGTTTGTTTTCTGATTTGATTTGCTGCTTTTTCATTTTTTTTCATTTTTAATACATATTCCCAATAAGTCCTTGAGTTGATGTAGAAATCATAATGATAATTAAAAAGCATGAAAAGTGTATGCAGAGGGAAAATTTGGTTTTGAAAGAATTTGGTTTTGAAAGTTACAACCACTCATGTAAGCTGTGTTTTTTTTTCCTATTTTCAAAATCATAGGTCTTGTTTGGTGGGTGCAGAGCATTTCCATGTGGTATGAGAGCACCTGTTTGATACTTCAGTAGCTTGCTGTGATAAGGAGCTGACAGTTTGCTGACTTACACACCTAAACTTGTTATTCAGAAAATAAATTCCCTGTTTTCTGAGGAACTTTAAAATGAATCAGAAACCCGTTCTTGAGCAGTGAGGAATGTTACAGGTCTAACAGAGTAATCAAATGTGGCTGTAGAACATTGTGTGTTGCTGGCAGTATGTCTGACAGGGCTAGGGTTGGATGAGCATTTCTGCCGTGCTAAAACACTGCACAGGGATGTGCTCTGAGTGCTTCAGGTACTTTGAGGGGACAGTAGAGATTTCCCTGTTGACACCTGGCCAGGTGGGGTGGGAGAAGTGGGAGAAGGAGTTTGTGAAACACTGGGGGCTCTTCGTGTCTCTCCACTTGTGTGCCTCCAGTCACAAAAAGGCTTTATCATTTCACACCACCGTGTTGCTGAGCCAGGTAAAGGGTGACTTAACTAGTCAAGCTGAACAAATAGCTGATGAAAGCAGTCACAGCGTGAAGTCACTTGACTTGGATTGTGTTGTCCTTCAGAAGCTATTTTTTTCTGTTACTTATACTGCAAAAGCATCTGGAAAGATTCAGGTAAATGTAGTCAAGACAGTGTATCATAGAGCAGCCCATGTTGGAAAGGACCTCAGAAAATCACCTGGTCCTCCCTTTGATGGAAAAGGGAGCCTAGATGAAATTGCTTAGCACCCTAACCAGTCACACCTTGAAAACCTCCAGTAATAGGGACTCTGCCATATCCCCAAGGATTTTCTTCCAGTTATTGAATGTTCCAACTGTAAAAAAAACCCATACACACACTCACATACATGTATTGCCAGCTGCACCCTTAAAACTGACCATCCCCTTACTGTCCTGGTAGGTGACTCAAGTCACCAGGTGCCTCTTGAGTTTCACCTCTTCCTCCCAGCCTTCCATAAAGATATTTTTAAAATTTAACTGCTGAGATGGGTTGTGCAGTGTCAGGAGGAGTGAGGACCCTGTTTGCAGGACAGATCGGTTCTTCCAGCACTCTTGTCAGAAAGCTGATTTAGATGAGTAGGCTGGGAAGTGAAGTGTTACTGGGCTGTGCTACAGCTCCTCTTGCAGCTTATTCAGAGCTGTGTCATGTACACTCTTTAAAATTGTGTGCATACCTCAGCACATTGCTGGCTTTAGTGGAACAACATGTGGCTCAATGCTGATGGGAATACCATCCTGCATAATACTCGACTGTTAAGTTTCTTCCAGCCACATATTTCATTTTAACTGTTTGCTGCTGAACACAGCAGAATTTGGAGACATAAAAGTCAGTGTTAGATTGACTCTTCAGTCTTAATGAGCTGACAGGGGGAGAAGTTTAATTTGCTGGCCTGCTTTTCGAAGCCTGTGCCAGAGACTTTTGACAGAAAGGAAGGATTAATGTTAGCAGGCTGCAGTATGGCACTGATTGCTATAGAGCGTGCCAGGCCAGCCCACCAGTGGGACCAGTCTGTGATTTGCAGTACAAGGGAAGCCTTTGTCCACTTTTATCAAACGCCACATTTCTGACTAGCTGCTGCCAGAAAAGCACAGCAGGCGTGCTAGAAATAGCCCTTCCCCTGTGAGGGAAATACTCCATAAGATGCAGGACTAAATGAATTTTTCCTCTGTTGCTCCAGAAAACACATTCTGTGCATTATTCTTCATAACTGAAACTTTCTTTTATAAAGGTGATCTTTTAAGCAACTATCTGCAAAAGTTATTAAAGCAAAATATTTGAACTAGAGCTAGTCTCTGTAGAGTTGGTTGCCTTTTTTTTTTGGGGGGGGGGAGGTGGGGGTGAGACACAGGACCAAAACCACAACAAATCACTTTGGTCTAAGACCAGATTGCCTGACTTAACTGTTTAAGCTAAATCAAGTGTAAAAAATAAGTTATAATTTAAAGGTGAAAATTAACACTGGAACAGGCTGCCCAGGGAGGTTGTGGACTCTCCTCTGGAGACATTCAAACCCCACCTGCTTGTGTTCCTATGTGACCTGATCTAGGTGATCCTGCTCTGGCAGGGGGATTGGACTAGATGATCTTTCAAGGTCCATTCCAACCCCTGACATTCTGTGATTAATTTGGATGAAGCAGGGACTTAAAAGAAGCACTGTATAGTGATTTGGACTTCAAGTGATTAGAATTAAAGCTGTAAACCTTTGAAACCTCTTTATGAGAAACCTCTGTAAAGTATGATTTGCTGAGTGTCTCGTGAAAATAATGCTGCTTGCTTGCTTTTGATATGTTGTGAATAGACTTCCCTGGCTAGCAAGGGAGAATGATGGATATAGGTGTTTGAGGCACTGTGAGCTGCTCCAGCTAATTGCACCATGCAGAGTTAGCATGCCTTGGGGCTCCAGAGTACCCTGGTCTGCACAAGCTACACTGAGACCTGTTGGGAGCTACTAAAATTTGCAAAGTGACAAGTGAGTGGGGTAGTTATTGCTAAGCTAGAACCACTTGTGGTTTCTCAAGGGATAAAAAAGTGACTTGTAAGTGAAAGTACTCATGTAATTTTATTAATATCTGTCCCTGTGGCCTCAGTTCCCCTCTTGCATGCTTTATTAACTCTTGTAAATTCATTGCCTTTCCTACAGTCATTACTGCCTCATGCTGGTGAAAGTGAAAAAAGCTTGAGCTGTAACTTAGTATTGGGATTTCCTTGAGTATTGGAGCATGTGGTGAACTGCAGGTTCCTGCCTGTGTGCAGTACTGTTTTTTCTCTGACTGTGTTCCTTAATTAGTTATCTTTCACGGCTAAATTGAGGGAGTCCTTTTTTCTTTTTCTCTTTAGCATCAGTGCCTGATGTTAGGATTTTAATAATAATAATAATAATTGAAGGCAGTGCGGGATGCAGCTTTGGGAAGGAATAAATCCTTATTGTGTTCCTCCTCCTCTGTCCTTTAGTGGAAAGGAAGGAGCTGAGAGAAATGAAAGGTGCAAGACACTGTCTGCATCTACACTGGAGGGATTTAGGGCTCTTTGGGGTGATAGAGGGGCATGCATAAGAGTGTATACCTGTACTAAAGATAAGTGTCTTTCCTTTAGACTGGGGTGCATTTGCCATATTCTAATGTTTTCCTATTTAAGACTGGTTTTATTCCACCTGTGCCTCAGGAATACAGCTGTCTCCTCATGTGGGGGACTCAGTGCAAACGGATGGAACTGAATGCAGCGGGTGAGATGGCTCATTTGTGTATATGGAAGTTCTGGCCCTTTCATCTGCATAAAGCAGAACAAATCTGGCTTTTGACTGTAAACTACCAGATTTGGTTGAGCGAGTCAGCAGAGCACAGCTTTCTGAATGCTCGAGAACATCTGACTGATGAATGAACGATAGTGGTCTGAATGAATTGTGTTTGTCAAATTATGACAAATCAACGTTTTCCTCTAGTCCAAGATTCTTTCTTTTTTTTTTCATTGTTGTAAGCTGCAGTTACCAAGTGGTTTGAAAATGTTCCTTCTCTTTTCTTCTAAAGGGTCTGGAGTTGTACTTGCACACAAGGCTGATATACCCTCAACAGAGGTTTCTCCTCCAAGTCCCAGTCCTCTGAAAAAAAGCGGATCAATCAACTGGCCTTTCCCTGATAGAATTAAATCACCAAGGACTGTGAGGAAGCTTTCTATGAAGATGAAAAAGCTGCCAGAGCTGAGTAGGAAGCTGAGTGTCAAGGGAACTTCAAGCCATACTAGTTCAGATAATCCTCCTTCTCTGCTGAAAGGTAGCTGCCGGGTTACAAGCCATACAGTGTCTTTGCCATCTTCAGGAAACTCCACCACAGCTGCCAGCAGGAATGTCATAAGTCGCTACCATCTCGACAGCAGTGTGTCATCACAACACGCCTACAAAAAGAAAAGCTCCAGGAGCTCCAAATCCTTCAACAAAGGTGGTTACCTCAGTGATGGTGACTCTCCTGAACTTATAACAAAATCAGGTAAACATGGGCATGAAACCAAGTGTGGGAAAGGAAAGGAGAGCCTTCCAAGTAACAGTAGTAAGACCGAAATAGATATCGATGCCTTCAGACACTACAATTTCTGTGATCAACCCAAGTGCTCCCAGTATATCTCTGGACTCATGAGCATTCACTTTTATGGTGCTGAAGACTTAAAACCACCAAGAATAGACTCAAAGGACGTCTTTTGTGCAATACAGGTTGACTCAGTAAACAAAGCAAGAACGGCCCTGCTTACATGTAGGACAACGTTTCTAGATATGGACCACACATTCAACATAGAAATTGAAAACGCTCAGCACTTAAAGCTGGTGGTGTTCAGTTGGGAACCCACCCCGCGGAAAAATCGAGTGTGTTGTCACGGAACTGTGGCTCTTCCCACCCTCTTCAGAGTGACAAAGACACATCAGCTGGCTGTCAAACTGGAACCAAGGGGGCTTATTTACGTCAAGCTGTCGCTTATGGAGCAGTGGGAGAACTCGCTTGATGGCTTTGATGCAGATCGGGAGCCCGTGATGTTTGGGGTAGATGCCCGGAAGGTTGTAGAGAAGGAAAATGCAGGCTTGATGGTGCCACTTCTGATGCAGAAATGCATTCTGGAAATTGAAAAGAGAGGCTGTCAGGTACCGTGTGTATTTTAATCCTGTTTCTAATTCGGGAGAGCTGTTGTTGGAGAGTGTGAGTAGTGAGGGGGAAAGGGGAAATTAAAGAACATCTTTACATGTCAAATTTGTGTTGCTTTGCTGCTCCCACTTGGTGAACATGAGTCATTGTAACAAGGGAAGAATAACAGGACAGTGTGAAATTAGTGTTTCCAGACTGGCTGTTTTAGAGGAGGTGTACACTTGCTTACAGGAGCTGCTCACAGCTCTGCTTTAGGACTAGGGATAGTGAAATGAACCCGCAGCCCCCAGTGTATAGAGTCAGCCTCAAACAGCAGAGCTGAGAGGAGAACCTGAAAATGGTTGATTGCTGAGGCACAGTTCACTCTCTAAGAACCTGTATCTAAATGCAAAGATAAGCATGATGTTCCCTCCTACCCAAAACCGAGTTATTCTGTGACACAAAGTGATAAAGACAAAACTTCATCGGCCCACGTGCAGCCTCAAGCCAACACCCCAAAGACTTGTCTGTGCGACCGGTTTGTGCATGATGTTAAGGTGAGGAGGAGACCTCCTGACTGACTTAGTTGTTCCCCAGGCCACTGTTCCTTGCCTTTCTTCAGGTTGCTGTCAAAATCAGGAAGGGAGATGAACACTGTAAAGCAGAAGTGCTCCGTTTCTTCCCTTCATCCTAATACAATTAATTGGTTGATGTAACATAATGGAAAAAAATGTGTAGGAGAAACAAGGTATGGAGACAAACTGCCAGTTACAGGTGCTGGACAAGAATTCTGTTAAGAAGGATAGTCTTAAGGTTGGATGTTTCCCATGGCAATTGATTTGAAGCTGGTGGGAGGGCTCTTGCATGCTATTCCACAGCAGTGTGAGCCCTCGGTTTCTTTTACACCTGCTCTTGCTGAGGTGAAATTGAGAAGTAATGACACCTACCACCGTTACCATTTTAAATTGCTGACAAGGTTGGATGTAGTTCCAGGTGTGAGAAGATTAACTCTGTTTATAACCTAGATCATAAAATACAGAGAGAAATTGTACTTATATATATTTCCTGAAAGTCACTACTGATAATAACTGTATTATTCTTATTGTGAATGCTTCTCCTAACATTATCCAAATCAGTGGAAAAAGAAGTTTTATTCTTTCCAATGTATGTGTCCTGTGGTTTCAGCATTTTATTTTGGGCTTACTGGCACCTAGTCATGCAAATAATATTGGGTAATCAAGGCAACACTGGTAATGAAGCGATTGGCATCTGAATTGTCTGAATGTACCTGGTGCTTTTAAGCATGAAATCTAATTTGTGTATTTGCACAGGGAGAACCAAAAATGCAAAATTTACTGTTAACTTCTTGTTTTAACGAAGTGCTTGTCTGACTTTTTTTCCAGTAGACTGCAGACTACTGTCATGGTGTGTTATCTTCACCAGAATTTCAGATGTGGCATTAGAAAACTAAAGTTTAAAAGAAAAAAAATGTCTTAGACAAGTGCTAGATAGTATTCAGTCATGGGAAGAGGGAGTACAAATTCCATTGGGTAACTTTCCATTTATTTAAACAGGAATTAATGTAAGGCCAGATAAATACTCTAGATTGAAAACCTATATTTGCATGGTCTAAGTCAGGGTTTTGGGGAGATATTTCTTTTGTCTTTTGAATACATGGACTATCTGTTCACTGCTCAGTACAGCTGCCTATAAAGTTCAGTAAAATATATTAATATGATTAAGATTTAGTTCCTTAAAATCATAGCAGTGCTTTGTATAAATGGTGTGATGGAAATGAAAAGTAAATAATAAAATTAATCATTTGAGTGCATGAAAGCACATGATTTAACTAGATATTTGGTACAAGAGTGATACGGGTTTCAATCCTGTTTCCTTGAGCATGGTAAATAACCCCTGTCTTTCATAAAACTTCCATATGAAATGCATGGAAGTCAATATTTTTACATATTACAGGTGTAATAATTTTCTTGACACTCTGGTTACTGGTATAAAGTGAAATTTCAATTTTGGTTACTGTTTAACAACATTGTAGGAAAAATGTTTTGTTTTGTTGGATTTTAAAAAAATTGGTTATAACATTTTTTATTTTTAGTAGGTAGGTGTAGGACTGCCTTTTCTGCTAATGATTAATAAGTGTGTTTTGGTACACTGTAATTCTGTATACATGAAACTCAAAGTGCTTTTTTTCCTCATGTCTTTCTTCTGAAGTTCTAGTTCAATCTTGTACAATTAATTGCACTTGTAAAAATAATGGTTGAAATGAGTAGGTAAGAAGAGAATAGATGTTTCATCTGTTACTCCTTTGTTTTCTGAGTTTGTGTAAAAGCAAGGCACAAATCTCATGTGCTGTCAGTAAAGTGCTGCTCAGCACCGTAGCTGTTCTGGAAAACACCAGCGTTGCTCTCTTGTCACTGACCAGTCCCAGCCACGTCTCTTGTGGAACGCTGGATACCATACAGCTTCTAATGCCAACTGTTGGTCCTCTCTGCTGGAAGATAACTGATGCTGGGCATTGTTTCTGTTCCTAGGTGGTAGGTCTGTACCGGCTGTGCGGCTCAGCGGCGGTTAAGAAGGAGCTTCGAGAGGCGTTTGAGAGGGACAGCAAAGCTGTTACTCTTGGTGAAAGCCAGTACCCAGATGTTAATGTCATAACAGGTAATACATGTTTACTTTTAACATAGGGTTGTGTCTGTGTCCCTAACGTACCTTTCTTTTGAAGGTGAAATGGTGCTCTCAACTAGCTCTTCATTTATTGAGCTGTTACCTGCTGTTTTGTAGTGCTGAAGGTTAGGGGAGAGTGAGTCTAGTCACCTGAGAGATGTGTGAATATGAATCAGTAGTGATTTGCTGGGAGGAGGGAATAGGAGGAGCTTCTGTCAGTAGCTGCTTTAGCAGTTACAGAGGGAAGTCTGAAAGGAGATGAGACCCCCAGAGCTGGTTAGACCATTCCTGTTGGTTTGTACTGGAGTGGATCTTGAAAAACTTGGTCGTGATCAAGCACATCTATGTGCTTCTTGCTCTACAGCACATGAGCCAAGGGCCATCTCGGATCAACATGCTCTCCTTCCTTTATGTTAGAGGTTGCAGGATTTTGGGAAACAGATTTCCCTTCGTCTTGCATGGGCTAGTTAGAGTTTCAGCAGAATGCCTTCATTTAGTCACTGCTTCATTTAAAACAGCAGCTTTCTTCTGCTTACTGGAAAGGCCCTTTGCTGGCTATCATGCAGCAAGCTCCTAGCAAAGGTGAGGTGAACTGGGAATACTGGAACAGCCTGTCTGCATCAGCTCTTTACCTGAGCGTCTTCACAGGTGTTGCACTGTGTGACTGAACTCAGTTGCTGAAGTGTTTGGTTTTTTGGTTTGTTTGTTTGTTTGTTTGTTTGCTTAAAAGTGGAACAGTTTTATAACTATTGATACTTGTTACATAAGAAACCAAGCTGATC
>JAOEGS010010128.1:36886-76243 GCA_025447755.1 Corythornis vintsioides
TATATAAAGTTTTAATTGTACGAATATTAATGTATTCCTGTATTAACACTTTCCAGTAATTATTTAAACAAGCAAAAATTAAATATTTTTCTAACCTCATTTGTATATATCTATGTATAAAAATGTGTCTGTAGCCATCTTGGGAAAGGACAAGTCTCTGAATTACAAAACGGACCCCATTTTTAGGAAGACATGTTCAGTGGTGCCAGGATGAAGTTACCTCTTGGGTAACACAGCGTTTGTTTTATGCACATGTTTCTGGCCAGAGAGCAGGCAGGTGAATCATTAATATAAACGACCTTGTGTGTTGCAGGGACATTGGTTCAACAGATGTTGACTGTTAACTTTGTCACCCCCCACCAACCTTTTATCTCTATCTTTTTTTTAATTTACCTCTCTTTTTTTTCTTTCACCTCTTTTAAATTGCTTTATTATGTTTTCCCCCCTCCATATTTTTTCATATATAAAGGAGATCTGTATCTGGTTGGTTTGTCTTTGTAACCTGTTACTTTATTCTTGACATTTACTTTTTTTTTTTTCTTTTCAAGAGTTTCATGTTTTCATTGAGGTATCTTTGTCTGGCTGCTGGTAGGTAGATTGAGCCTTCTCTGTAGGGCTGTGGCTCTGGGGATGAAAGATTCAAATTGAACACTAGCAGTTACCAGGTTTTTTTGGGTGTTTTGTGTTTTTTTGGGTTTTGTTTTTTTTTTTTTTTTCTTCTGAGCCTTTTAATTAAATGAATCTCCCATCATAACGTGGGGTTGAATGGGTTGAGTGATGTTACTCCTGGGGAGCTCAGGTGGGATTGCAGTACACTGTGACTATTAGATGAAGCTATCACCATCCTCTCACATCATCTTTTATTAGTAGTAGGTGAGCAACTAGAAATTTTATGTTAAAGAAACACATTCTTGGTTTAATTAAAATAGTTAGCAAATCACATACAGATGTTTTGATAAGTCCCTCTGTCTAAGGGGGTTTTCTTTGGGTAGGTGGGATGGATATGTGCTTTGAGAGGTCAAACACTGAGTTGCTCTCAGCTGGCAGGGTAGAACTTAATTCTCTTAATTTTTTTGGTACAATATTGGCATCATGCCATGGCTTTCCATTCACCCTTTGGGTAAGTGCTTTTCAGCTAACCTATACTTCCTTATATTGCTTAATTGAAGAGTTATTTATTTACAGGAGCAACGAATTAAAAATTGCTATGGTAAACTTCAAATCCCCTCTTTCCAAAGGAATTAATTTAGCATGGTTTCAAAATGGTTTATTCAATCTCATTAATTTATTTTGTATTATGTGTTTTAAAAGATGCAAAACAATTATTGCAATATAATGATAATGTATGAAAATGTAAATTTAACCTGAAGCATTTATCAGTAAATCGATGTATTTTTTTAAACTTTTATACCTACAAAACGTGAATACTTTTTAAACTATGAATTTAAATTCTAAATAAAATTTGAATTAAGAACAACTTTGTTTGTTCTTCTTAAGCCTGGTTTGTGATTATTTAAACCTGTGCTGAGGCCATCCATTTGCACTGGCTACACATGTGATACAGTACTATGTATTCATTGTTTGTCACAATCTAGATGATATATGTCAGTACCTTTTAAATAAGTGTGAACTTTTTCAACAGGAGGGTTCTGTAACTTAGTGCAGCAGGGTGCTGCTCTGTGAACTTCAATTTAACCTTAAAATGTGAAATTAATGACTTGATACAACTGCATTAATGTCGGTCTGATTAGTTAATTACAATATAGTAAAATATTGGTGTTATGCAAATGAAATTTGTTAATTGAGTTTTAACAAACTGTAGAACATGTTTTATATCTCAAAAATCCTCTTTTAATGAGACATTTCCCAAGCACCAAAGTGTTTTTTTTGTTGTATATTGTCCCTTATGTATTCTTATAGATATAGTATGTGTAATTATATCATCTGGTCAAGCTGCATCCTTTTTATGATTATTACAGATCCTGAAGGAGCAGGTTAGGTTTAAAAACACTAAATTGGGAGATTACAACTACCAGCTTCTGCTGAAGTAGCAATGAATGGGGTTTTTCTGTATAAGAGAGCAACTTCAGGCTGTGTGTGGTTTGCAGGGCAGAGCTGCTGTTGAACCCCGTGAGAACAGGCAGGAACTTCTTGTGCTGTACTAACCTTTGTTGTCATCTTTCTTGGTGTAATCAGTTTGACATCTGGAGCAGCTCCTGTTCTGCAGGGACTGCTAGAGGAGGTTGAACGCAAAGGGCAGAGCCTGTGGCTGAGCTCGGAGAGCAGATGTCTTTGGAGCATGTGAACTTGTGATAGTACAAGTGGTAATGGTGTGCTCTGTGGCAAGATGAGGAGCAGTGTTTGTAGGCTGGAAGTTCCACTTCAACCTGAGGAAAAACTTCTTCACTGTGAGAGTGGCAGGCTGGAACAGGCTGCCCAGAGGGGTTGTGGTGTCTACTTCTCTGGAGACTTTAAAGACCCACCTGGATCTGTTCCTGTGTGGCCTGCCCTGGGTGATCCTGATTGGCAGGGGTGTTGGACTTGATGATTTCCAGAGGTCCCTTCCAACCCCTAACATTCCATGATTCTATTACTTCCTCCAGGTGTGACCTCTGCTTCCCAGGTAAAGAAATGGGATGCAGATGCCCCTAGAGAAATAGTTCTGAGACTGGTCCCACAATCTCATTCAAATTGTGATACCCAAGGATGGGGCAGCAATGACCATGTACAGGGCTGGATAGTAACCAAGAATCATAGTTTGTAGTTCCCCAGGGAAAAGCAGAAATGCTGCTGTAGGCCTGTGCAGCTCTCTGTTGCCAGGTGTGAAGGATCTGATATGCTTAGGTGGGTTCTGGAATGGACAAGGCCCATATGCAGAGCTGTAATCCATTGCTGCTGGTTTAAACAGGATTGTGCAAACACCGTTAGGGCTGTGTGGCTGATCCAGCTGGTAGTGAATTGCTTCTCTCCCTTTTTCAGCTTCCCACAGTGGCCTATTACATGAGCATGCAGGTCTGGGATGTGGAGCACAGTGGGTGGCAGCATGACCTTGAGCTGACTTAAGCTGCTGGGACCAACATACTCAGAAACTTCAGATCTTTAGGTCCATCTTTCCCTCGTGGATATTTATTAATGCACCAGGCAAGAAATGTAGCTGCAGCTTTCCACGTGTTCTGAAAATAGAGGGAAATGTCCCCAACTAAAGTAGACATTAAGGACTTTTACAGAATAAATCTGTAAATCTGATAAGTCAGAGACACATCTGGTATTTCTGCTGCCAGATCTTAACCCCTTCACCTTCCTCCCCATACCAAGGTGTAGGGTTTAATTTTCATATCAAAATTCATGTTTACTGTTAAGACTTTATCTCAAATTCTGAAGGTCTGGTGTTACCCTTTAGTGTAACTGTGATGATGTTGTTTTCAAATGTCATCCCTCACAATGAATTAACTCTTTTCATTCTGTTAGACTTTTTTGGATCCATCCAGGAAACCTTGTAATTTGTTTTAAAGACAAAATTTGCTAGGCAAAATTAACCTGTGAAACAGCCTGCCATGAGATAATGCAAAGCTGGTCATACAGGTATTTGAATGTCTGGGATTGCATTAGAGAGGGTAAGAGATCATGATGGGATGGATAGTCTCATGTCTCTAGTGTTTTTGGGGAACAAAGATGAGGGAAATGGCTCTCAGGCTACTCATTTTCCACTGAGAGATTCCTGCAGCTCCCCAGAATACTTTGCTGTGGGGAGGGAGGGGTGCAGATGCATGGACCCCTGGTCTGCTGCCTCCTTGTTCTTGTTGTTAGAAAAACCCAGCTGAAATATGGCTGTTTCCCAGAATACTTTCTTAACACTCTTAAATGTGCCTCTGTGGTGGGAAACAAGGCTCATGTTGAGGCTGCTGCCTCTTTTGGGTCTTACTAACAGAGCTACAGTGGAGGGGAGAAGGTTGGGCTTTCCAGGTAAGCCATGACCACAAGGTTGGCTTTAATGTGTATGTAGTTTGCAGCCCTGTTAATCAAAAATCTCTGGAAGGTGATCTGAGGTGGTGTTCTAACAAAGTCCAGGCCTGATAACAGAGTAGTGAGGGTTTTTTTTAATTAGCTGGTTGTGAGATACTTCAGTATCTGTATGGAACAGGCTGTTAGTTAAATATTGATTTGGCAGAAGAGCTGTGCTCCTATTTGAGCTCTCAGCACAAACACCATGCTGCAGGTGCTAGGGATGTGCTTGTTGAGTTTTCCTTGGTTTTAATTCAGTAGTAGTTTAATATGATGGACAAGGAATATGACTATAACATTTAAACTTCAAACTAACAAAAAGAAGACTATTTTTCAAACTAAGTCCTATTTAGTGGCACCAAACCTCTCTGAAATCTGACCAAAGTTCAATGGTGGTAAAAGTGGTGAATGGTAGGAGTTTGTAATGGAGAGACTCTGGCTGTAGAAAATGGAGGAGGTGTATTTTTAACAATTCCTAAACCCAATCTGCAATATTTATTTCAGGCTCTTCAGCAGAACACCACTTATGAATGAATAGTCTGTGTGGGTGGAGGATGAACATTCATATTCATGAGCTGTTACTCATTTACACTGATAAATATTAAAGCTTTGATAGAACACCATTTAATCTCAAGAATAATTATCTTTTGGCAGAAACGCACCCACCTGACTTCCATGATGTGCTTGGTAAAAGCTGTGTGTTCTAAAGAATACTGATTTTTTTTTTTGAGGCAACAATGGATTTTAATGGCTTGATTTTCTGTTTATAAGCATTTTCCAGGCTTAAGTAACCATCATTTTCTAATCTGATGATGTCAAGCTAAAGTGGGTCAGCCTGCAATATTTGGAGGATTTATGAATAGTGTGGTCAGATCCCTGCTTTTAGTTCAGCAACCCCTGAAATTTGTTTAGTCATTGATATGTTCCTCCCTATTTGTTCAGCAGAGGTGCAAGGGGCTCCCCCAAAATTTAAGTGTAGTAAATAATAAACAGAAGACTTCATAGCACAGTGAATATTTGTTGTGGCTTCATTTAAGGGAATATAAGCAGGTTGCTGATGTTGAGGGCGCACTGACTTTGTGTGAGCAGTGGTACTGTATGATGCCTTTTGAGTCTTGGGACGATCTCCTTGGGATAGATCCTCTTGTAGCAAGGATGGGCACCTCTATTCCTTGCTATAATCCAGGTGACTGCACATGCTATTTGGGGAAACAATTGTTTGTGGAAGTTGTAGTGGGTAAAGGTCGTTAATGATAAAAACATCTTTAGTGTAAGAAAATGTCTTTGCTTCTGTGGTTTGTGAGCTGCAATGGCACATGGATTTGTAAGATTAATTCAGGGTCTGGTTTTGATTTTTAAATCCAAAGGTGAGAGTGGAGCCTTTGTATGAGGAGCTGTTCCTTCTATCTCCTGGGTTACTGTGATTGCTGTGATCATCTGAGGTACCTGTGTGCCTACGTGCCTTCCCTTCTCCCTGCAACAGCAGCTCACAAACCTGCACAAGTCTCAGGTGAGTGTCCTTCACTCTGGAGTTCCTTCTGTCACCATACCTTCAGAGCAGGAAATGTTCTGGAGGTCTTAAAACCTCCTTACTGCTTCTCTATTAAGTTTTCAAGAGGAGTGGATATTTCAGGGATGAGGGAGGAGATGTTTGCTGGACCTGAGTAGCAGAATTTACATGGCCTATGTGAGTGTAACTCCTGGAGTAGAATGGCTTCTCCCCTGGTGGGAGGAGGTAGATGTGGACCAGAGGGGTGAAAACTGGCACATTGCTTTGACTGGCTGAGATGTGTTTAAGGTTTTTACAGTTTATAGAGTCCTCATGGACACAGTTCCTCAAAAACTATTATTTACACAGAATATTCACTATAACTGTATTAATGAAAGGTAGTAGGGGAAGTGTGCCCCAAATGCTTGTTTTCTAAACACATTGTTTGCACATATAAACATATGCATAAAGTTAATGAAAGGATAATCTCTAACTGCAAGATAACTTTATTTCTGAAGATTAACATGTTCTGCCAAAATAAAGAGGGCCTGAAAGAAAAAGCTTGCTGGTTCTAAAGGTGATAATGGGTAAAAAAATAAAGCATCTGATAAGGAAAGTACTTCTTGTCCCTTTACTAGTTCTAAGTCTTCTAGTGTCTGCTTCTCCAGGTCCAAGAAACACAGTATAGTCTGCATTTTCTTGATTCTCCAGCTCTTCCCTTGTTTTCTGTAGAGCAGTCACATTCTGGAGGAAAAACACATACCAGGCTGCTAAGCTTTGAAACCTGCATGTAACCTCACTGCTTTCCAGTGAATAGTATTTGTGCTGTCACAGATTGATGAAAACAGACATCTCCTAGGGCTACATTTGCTGAATTGTAATTGTTGGCATTATTAAGTCATTTACCAAAGAACGGATAGGCAAAACCCTTATGTGAATAAAGAATGGAAGGCTGGAGTCTCTCCTAACTTGAAGGAGCAATGTTTATAGGGAGATAGCCAAAATGCAAGTTTGTGAAAGAGCAGTTAGTGTAAAAAGAAAAGCAAATTCATAGCTGTCAAACATCTATGGGCTCTAATGCTCTTGGCAGGAGTTCCACTTGACCAATGCACTAGGACCATCTATTCCACTCCCAAGAACTGTAAATACAAAATAAGGAGCTGTTAAGATATTCTGATTATGTCCACTCTGATTTTGTAATCATGGGTGGTATGGGGAATCATGCCTTGCAAAACAGGAGCATTTTAAAGACCTACAGAAACAACGTTATTTTAAAAAATTATTATAAAAATATGTAACATACTGTTTTCTTCTTCTGTGCCTCTGGCTCCATTTCAGTTCTGTCTTGACATCAGACACACGATACATTTGAGACTCTTTTTCACAGTACTTCAGATATCTGACTTCTCTTTCAAAATAATCAAGTACGCTGGAGTGCTATAAACACAATGACAAGAACGGGCATTACACACCCAAAGGCTAAGAATTATTACTGATGACCTGAATGGTGTTACCATCTTATCTATATTGCGAATATAGGTATCTCTAGCCAAATAATTTGCAGCAAAACAATATAAAGATGTGGACTGAAACCAATTGATTTCTGAATACAAATATGCATGGGGTTAAATATTTTTTATTTCAGTGACTGAGTAGATCCTTCAGGAACCTGCACTTAAGGAACTAAATCAGTTTTAAGTTAGTAATTTCACTAAATCAGTCCAAGTCAATCAGTTCAAGTCCACTGAGCCAACTTCAGGCACAATGAAACCATAAAATACCAACTTATTACATTGTGTAGTTATCTGGGATTCTGTCGTTTCATTTTCATTAATCTCTTCAACAGCCTAGTAGTTTTTGGTTAATACTTCAATGATAACGAAGATAATCTAAATACTAATGACTGCTCCTGGGTAATTAATTCTGTGCCTTAAATAGTGTAATTCCAAAGCACACATAATTTAGGCAGAAGCAATGTGTTACAGTACTTAGTACCTTGCTTTGGATAAGTTACTTTTATGAAAATGAAGCTGCTGACCTAGTGTTTATATATATATATGCACATATTATAGCTCTGTAAACAGCAAACCTTTATGGGATGTTTATAAACTAAGTGCATACATAAACTTAAAACTAGGATAGGATGGGAAGAAGGTTTTGTGATGAAAAAATAGCAGACTAGGTAGCAGGTAAGACTGCTAGACTGGCTGAGATGGAAAGAGTAGCTTGATCTCTGGCTGGGAGGTGGGGGGAAAAGGCAACTAAAAATGATGTGGAAACAGAGAAATTTTATCTGTTTCCATTGTTCCTTTGGCTCTTTGGTAAAGATAGTCCTTATTTCAAAAGAGAATTAATAATGTGTCACCAGGTTTGGGTGCCTCCTGTGTGAGCTCTATACAAAGACAGCTTTTCTACAGGTGGTCTTTGGAGAATATGGCCCTACTGATCTCAAGATAATTGCCATCCATTTGAAGGCAAGTTTTGCCAAGCAGGCCTGTCAGAGTTTTCAAGATAAAGTGTCACAGAGATTAATAAAAATTCTTACAAACCTCATTCCTTAAAGGGTAATTTAGTGTCTGACAAATTTCCAAAACATGCAATACTCCAAGATCATCAGAAACAGCTAAAAAGTGCTGCTTTGCTGAAAGATATTTGACAAAAAAAAACCAATATGTAAAACATCTAAATTCCAATAGTAACACATACCTCCACCCCAACACAAGCTACAGTGGCTTCATTTTTGGGGTGGTCATTTTAGTTTATTGTTCAATGCAAAAAAAAGGCAGCTCTTAATTTCTTAAATTAATTTCCCTTTAAACTTCATATGTTTTTAACCCCTTTTTTTTAAAAAAATATTTTCAGTTGCTTAATGCCATGGTATTACACTGTATTTTTGTCTATACAGTACAGTGTTAAATTAGTGGAAGCATGTACTTTTCTACTATAGAAGACTGTCTGTAACAGGCTTAGTGTCTGTGGCACAGTAAAGTGTAAACACCATCAACATACATGAGGCAATCCAGGGGCTGATGAAAGTGATCATTGAGTTAGAGATGTTCTGGACATGAACTGGCTCGTAAGTTTTCTTCACTAAGTCCCAAATATCTATATTTCCATCATTTCTGCCAATGAAGAAAACTCCTGGTCTTGCTAAGGACCAGTGTCCTGCAGTGTATCTTTCTGTGGAGCAGCTTGACTGGAGGATTGGTCCATTCTTAATTTGTTAGAAAACAAAAAAGTACATCCAACAATCAGACAGTACTATCCATTCACTTCCTGAAATCACTGACTTAAGAAAACTCACAATTTAAATGATCCTATTACAGAAACAATATCAATGGCAAAATAGGTATCACTTTCTGCAGATAACGAGGAGAATTGTAGGGAAGTAAAAAAACCTTATATCTGCCTTCCAGTCTATTAAGGTAATCTGTCTATCTGCTGTTAAAATCTGTGGTCTTGAAGTTTTGCCAGGTGCAGCTAACCTTAGATTCCTACAGAAGAGGAACTGTAAAAAAAACCAACAAAACCACAGCCTGTTTCTTTGTCTTCAGATGATGCAAAGACTACATACTAAATATGAGTCTTCATACCAGTTTAGCACATGATGCCTTTATTCTTCAGTTTCCCTAGCAACATAAATAATTTGTTGAGAAGCTATAGGTTTTGCAAGGTTGGAATTGAAGAATTTCTTTTTTTGTTGTTGTTTTTCTGTAAAAGGCAGGTTTACAAAGATATTCCTAAAATAGTTTTCTGATGTGAAGAAAAAGGAAAAACTCTCCTTATACCAAATTATTTCTCAGCTATGAAGCTTTGAGACTTAAAAACATTTCTGAAAATACAGTTTCTGAGGCTACTATAGTTCTATCTTGTATATCTATCAAATACATTACAGCTGTGCTTGAGTTCCTTACTGTAACTCCTTCTTTCCAAATAGCAAAATTATGGCTTCCGATGCTTAGAATGATGTCTTTAAAAAATGGAGATCTCTGGAGAGTGTTGATGCTTTCTGAGTGGAAAGTGTATTTCTGAGGGTTCTTCTGACCTAGTAGAATGAGAGGCAGTTGCTTGTAATTAGTGTTCTGGTGACTGTGTCTTCACAATGGGAGATATGCAGAGGGAAACCAGAGTGCCGGATCCAGCCTCGTTCTGTTTTGTTTTCCTCACAGGGTGCAGTGAATAGTTGCTGTTGAATAGTTACTATAGAATATTTACTACTGAATAGTTACTTCCATGTTTTTTTGCCAGTAGGCACATAGCAGTGCACCTGTGATGCTGGAGAGGGTGTTTGCTGTTCTGTCGTAACAACTAAAGTGCTCACACTCTTGAGGGTGTGCTGCTAAACCCTGTTGTCATCAGTAATATAGACTATTAGAACCTTAAAAAGACAGGGAACAGCTGCAAATCTTTAAAGTTAGCTATATAAAATGATTTAAACAGGTATTAAGAATCTCAGACTCACTAAGTGGTTTTGCCAAGTCGCTCTCAATTTCCACTTTCCAATCAGAATGAACTATTTCTCCATCCTGTGATGCCAGAAAAACAAAGTAAATGCCAACATTAGAGCTTGGTGTCTTATAGCAGCTGTGTTTTTAAGTTGTGACTTTACATAATTATAGCCATAATTAAATATGTTCTGAGAAAATGAAAACCTAAATTTGCAGCTGATGACTGAAAAAACACATTTTGGATTACTGTTTATCAGTTAGATATCACCAAAGCAGCTTAACATCATGTATGTAGCCAGTCCTTCCTGAAGAATTAGGTGCTCAGTTTTTACAGTTCACTTTGCTCCAGTATTTGGGAAAAAATGTGACCAGAAGCACAGAAGAAGCTGGAAGCCAAATTTTCATTTCCATATGAACTCAAGATTAGGAATATTTTGGAATTTTAGATATGTGTGTCAGGTAGAGGTCTATGAATAGCTGAGAATTCCTAATATAGTAAGTTCTGTGGGTAACTGTAGTGTGAACATTTTCACATGACATTTGGGGAAACACTAAAAAAAACCCAAAAAATTGCTAACCTTATGGGATCTGGAATAGGGAAATACTGGGGTTTTTTTCCTGGTAGCAGGTTAAGTTCATATTTTAGAAATGTCTTCTAATTCTGCCCTTGAAGTGAGTGTTCACAGCCTACCAGATATTGGGGGTTTGTTATTATTTTAAGCATGGAGATAAATGCATTTAAGTGTGATTAAAATGAAAGATCTCTTTAGTTACACCTAAAGAAAACATGCAACTCTATACATTTGTTCAAACTCTATTATTTAATTGTTCAGTCTTTTGGATATCTTGGACTTGTGTTTTTGTTAGTAATTTGTTATTTTCACTTACATGTGTTCCAACAAAAAAGTCAGTGGAGATATTCTGTAGCACACTGAGAGTTTTGCTTGAAGAAATCTCTGTATATGGGCTGTCTTTGGTGAGTAGCTGTAGGATGTCCAGAGACTTCTCTGGGAAACAATATGGGTTTATCTAT
Source organism: Corythornis vintsioides (assembly GCA_025447755.1). Classification (NCBI taxonomy): domain Eukaryota; kingdom Metazoa; phylum Chordata; class Aves; order Coraciiformes; family Alcedinidae; genus Corythornis; species Corythornis vintsioides. The sequence continues at coordinate 47,859 of JAOEGS010010128.1, forward strand.
TTATTATACACCAGAATGTATCAGACCAAGGAAGGAATTTCCAGAGGAGAGATGAAGAAAGACTGCAAAGTAAGGCAGATATTGCTGCAGCTATTCTGAAGTCAGTGCCTCCCATGCACAGACAACTACTTAGGGCAGCACTATTCCAGTTTCCATCACTTTTACAAAGCATCAGTGCCCGTGTATAACCTGCCCTTATGAGCCCCCCTTTAGCTGCTGCAACCAGGAGCCAACATTTCATCTCCAGGGGATGGCACAACCTGCCTCTGCCAGTACGTGGGGTGATAGCATGTACTGGAGCAGCTACGCCACAGCAGCTTAACATCCAGAAGTGCATTTTCTGGCTTGGTTTGCAGTTAGTCTCTCAGATAGTCCAGCTCTTGGGCTACCTGGAAGTCAGAATGCCAGCTTTACAAGGGAATTAGCAGTGTGTCCCTACCACAAAGTGCCATAATAGGAACTGATCCACTATGGAATGGGAAGTGCTAACTTCACCTTTTGTAGTGAAGAGTGACACCTCTATCCAAACTACTACAGTAATACCTAAAATATGTACACTGTTACTTCAGGATTATTTTTATGAAAATAGTATTCTGTAATTGCTGCAAAGGACATACATTTCAGGGATAAACAAACTGGTGGTGGGGGCTTGCTTGGGCTATTAAGTGAAACCTGGTAGAGTTACTGTGGATCTGGAACTGCTCTTCTACTGTATCTTTGTAGTCAATACAAATATGTCACACTTTGAATACCAGTATATTTAAGAATCCATTTTCCCAGATGCATTTAGCTATACAACATTTTGCTGCTCAGCTTTGCTTATGTATATACTGAAATACGTAAGTTTATTAAAAACATTTTCCCCAATAAGGTGTAATAAAAATATTACCTGAGGTTTTGAAATGATAATGCTGATCCTTTAAGCTAATTCTGACAAGAGAATACTCTGTGTTGCTATCACTTTCACACAGGTTTATCTGTTCAGGAAAAAAAAAGCATTGGCTAACTCATTTTGTACATCTTTGAAGTACAAGGCTAAATGACTTTTTGCTGTAATGAAACATGTCTTGTCAGTATGAAGTGTGCTTGTAATCTCAACAAAGTTTATTTGCTGCCTTGTGTGCAAGCAGAGAAAATGCAGACCAGGGGTGTCTCTTTGTTAGCCTTTCCCTGTAGGAATTTTGTCCTGTTTCTAGAGGAAAAAAAGCCCAGATTCAGTGGTCATGCTTGTTAAGAACTGTACCAGCTGCAGCTATTGTGAGCAGCACAGATCAGCAGGTTCAAATGATTTATTCTTTTTTACCCAACAGATTTTTTTCAGCCTACTTTTTCTCAACCTGCTATTACCACTTCCATCAGACTGACTGTTGGTCCACTGAGCTTGACAGCATAGAGGTTGAAAAGGCTGACAGGAACTGACACTAGTAACACACCTACTCCAGTTTTTAAGAGGCAACCATGCTGTTTCTTGTGAGTTAGCTTATCAAAATGTGTTTTATTGGAGTTTTAGAGGAACACTGAAAACTTTTTAAACAGAAGGAAATTTACAAGGAGGTAACAATTTGCTGGGAAAATTAATGAGCAGAGAAATACATTTCTATGGAGTTCTGGCTATATCTACTTGCTCTTTCTATTCTGTATTTGTGTAGTACCTTTATGAGAGGTTTCCAGAGACTTAGATACTTAGAGGTATTTGGAACATCAGAGGGCATACGAAAAACATCCTTCTCTTCTATTTTCTCAGATGAATCTTGAGGAAGTTTGGTGACTGGAATATCCCAAAATAATGCTGAGCTGCAAAATGATCGTATAATGTTATTATTCCCTGTTTTTGTTTCAAAGTCAAATGCACTTTTCCACACATTTCAAAGTTGGGGTTTTTTAGCCTTTCATCTTCAAACTTGACATAGCAACAGAGATTCTGAAAAGCAGAAAAACACTAGATATTTAATTTCTTCTTTGTAAATGATGGCATATTATTTTATTCAACATTTCATGAGTTGCTAATTATACCAGAGCTGCTAGATAGTATTCATACAGTTTGGTTATGGAAAGTTACTGGATAAAGTTATTGTGACTACATGGGTGAAATTCCTGAAGGCTGAGAGAACTGGACAGAACTCTTGTGTCACATAACCCAGTAATCCAAATGGAACTTCCATTGCCAATCTCTTTGCTGGTGTTCAAGGCAAGTGGTCCCACTCACTTGAGTCTGTCATCTCACTGGGGTTTTCAGCCTTCTGGTTATTCCTGTTGCTCTACTCTGGATGTTAATTCATATATTTGATAGAGACATAATTTTCCTTATCTTTTCTAACAGGTGCTGCTCAATGACCCATGGTCTTCAAAGGACAAGATTACAGTGACTTCCCTGTTCTTACTTACAAGTGAAGACTTATAATTAGAACCCTTGATGGGTGAGTAGTTTAAATTATTTCTTCTCTGTACATTACTTGCATTCCACTTCAAACTTACTAACAACTGTCTTTGCAGTCATTCTTCTAACTTTTTTCTAAAGTCTTCTCTATATTTGATTAGGGAAAATAATTTTGTATCATTACCAAATTTTTATTTCTCTGACCCTCCCTCTGAAGTAACTAGCAAATATATTATTAAGTCCAACCATGTAGCCTTGAAGCCTTAAGCCTTTTGCCATCATGAAAGCTAAACATTTATTTCCATTTTTTTTGCATTCTGCCCCCTTGCCAGTCTTTCACACAGGATAATGTTTGGTCAAAACCATCATGAATACTCAGTCCACAAAATAGGTTTCCCAGTTAATGAACCCTTGATGCCATTACTCTAAAGAGTTTTACTGGCCAAGAATGTCACGTCTTGAGCGTACAGAGTTCCAGCTACTGAGGGCAGGCTGATAGGAATCCATGAACATGCTTGTTAAATCATAGAGTATTCTCCATAAAGCTTTCCAAAGGAACCTGCAAGGGAGTGTGTAGAGTATGTATGGTACACACCCATCAGTGGAGCAGGTTACAAGCTGCACGCCAATTTCAGCTCTGTTTTCAGAAGCATCTTCTGTTAGGATGTCCTAAAAATAACAGCAATAATAGTTACAGGGGGAAAAAGATGAGAGAGAAAAATTATATTCTACTAAGTAAGTACTTCAAGATATGAAATGGGCTTCTAGAAATTAAGCCACTGCTTTTACTTGGGTAATATTTGAAACTACTAACTTAATTTGCATAAAACTTCTAGAGATCTCTGTTTTCTTCCTTTTGACCTGCTTTTCCACTGTCATTATTTTGCACTTGACTACCTTTGGATTTCAAATTAGTTTGGGCAACCGTTTGGAGTAGTCTGATAAAGAAATACCAAGTACTATGTAAAGCATCAAAGAAAATGTAAGTTTTGACTGCACAGGCAGCACCTAGAAGAATTAAGGTAACTACAATTACCATTCTTGAGTGCCTAGATATTTAGGTAATTGAAATTATTTCTCTGAAGCCTTGGTGGCAGGCTGGATTGCTCATAGTAGAAATTCAACATATTTTAAGATATGGAAGGCTTATTATCAATTGGAATTATAGTATTCAGTAAAGCTACAGATTTTTTTTTTTTTCCAGGATGAACAGATTCGTATCAGACTGAGAACACAGCACAGTTGAAAAGTACAATGAACAGGACAAGTGGTACTAGGTTATTTAATACTTAGAAAATATAGTGAGAAATAATGAAGTGAGAAATAATATTTTATCTTGAGTTTACACTATTATTTCTTAGGTAGTAGATTAAGAAAATAATAAAAATAAGTGCATTTTTCAACTCACCTCAAAATAATTGGGCAGCCAGTGTATGCCTATTACTGTCTTTTTATGACCATACTGTATGGCAGAGATTGCAGAGTATCTCTCTAGAGGTGGTTCTGTGCTGGTCTGCTGGACTTGTGTAAGTGATGGCTAGAAATGTTTTAGAAAGAGATATTTTAGTGTATTTCCAAAATACAACACTAGACCTGTTAAAAAAAGTTACTTTACATACTGTTAATGCTTCTTCACATATTTCAGAACATTTTATAGAACTTTCTAGGGGTCTAATATATTCCCTTTGGAAAAACAGTGCAAAGCATCAAAACAGGCCTTTGGATATGAAGCTCTGAAAAGCATTCCAACATGCCTCCACAGGCACACACACATCCACTGATGCTATTAGTTCCTTCTCTGCTCTTAGGTCTCTTTTCTCCTTATCCCTTTTAGTCTCCTTCCACTGAAATCTGCTTCTCATCTTCTAAGCTCCCTTTTTGCCTGTCCATAAACTTCCAGAATAATTTTCAGTATTACATTCAGCAACAAATGCTGTATGTATTTGATAGGCTTCATAAGGCAAGAGTTGAATATATGTTAGTGCCCATAAAAGAGCAGTCTTACTGAAGCCTAAATCTGTACAAAATGCAGTAAATCTATTAATCTGGACTAATCAAGTAGAAATTATAGTGTGGTAAGTGGTTTATTTAATTAACTCATCAGGTTTCTTATCCTTTCTAGCCTCTTATTGCAAAGATATCTACTCCTCTGGTTTGAGTCAGGATACCTTCACTCATTTTTCCCCACAGACATATAGATGTACCGCAGTACATTTAGAACAGAAGCATTCACCATATTGACAGTTGTTACCTTGATTCCATCAGCAACAGTTTTTGCATTTTTCAGCTTTTCTTCATGTTGAGAAATATTCCACAGTGCAACCTACAGTGAGAAAATAATTTGTTATTTATTTCATCCTTTATATGAATAGGCATTTTGAGGAAAAATAAGAAATTCACTCTCTGCACTATAGCTTAAGGAAATCTTTGAATTATTGTGTCTTCAGTCTGATGGAATCATTTGAAAGGTTATGTTTTTCTCAACCAAAAAAAACCCAGAGTTTTTACAGCTTGACCTATTTATCATTACAACAAATAAGCATTGTAACACTAATGGCTCAGATATGGAATAACCAGGCACAACTTCAGTACAGGATCAGATTATTTCTGAGACTCTGACATATGCCTTGTGACACGATGTGTTACTATGGAGTTGAGTACATCTCTTCACCCTTGTTTTTATACTGTAAGCCAATACAGGACTATCCTTAAATGCAAAATAAACACCTGTCCATTGATGCAGCCACCAGCAATGATATTTGGATCACTTGGACTGAACTGAAAGCAGTAAATGTATTCAGGACACTCCAGAATTAACTAGAAAGAAGAAAAACAGAATAGTTGAGAAAGATAATCATGCTGATTGTTCTCTCTTTTTTTTTTTTAAACACTTGGCATATTTAAAAGTCCTGATTAAATACCTGAGGGTGTATAGGGTCAAAAATACTCCAAAAAAAGATCACTGACTTCTGCAGCAACGATCTATCAGTCAGCTTATCTTGCTCTTCATAAAGCCTCTCTTTTTCTGATACTGCTACAATCCCTGATTGAGAGAGAAAACTAATTTTCTCAAAAGAAATAGCTCCAGTTTCAACATGCTGCTTCACTATTCTAATTGACTTATACCTTCTGACTACAGTGTAGAAAAAAAGGGGCAAAAATCCCACCCAGACACGTATTTATATATTCATTTTTATATATCAACTTTGAGTAAATTAATTTTGTTACTTAAAATTATTTGGAAATGAGAAGTATAATCTAAGTATCAGGGTAAAATTCAACTTTTTTGCTGCTACTCCTTAATGGATAATACAGCACATGGGCTGATAAGCATATAGTCCTGGTTACCCATCATGAAATCAAATTAGTTGTAGCTAAATTAATCTCCTACACCAACTGCAGTGTTGGCTATTTACATGCTGTGAAGCTAGGACATTTCTATAGAACTTAATTTCCCTTTCCTATGATCTCCATTCACACATTAGTGTGAGTGACTTTGCATGGTCTTTCTGAACTCTGCCAAGAATTTGTTGGTTTTCACTTTGTCTCAAACCAGCAATTCAGTCAGACATACTAAATCAGCTTTGATTCATTTTTAAATTTAACAGCTGATAATTTTATGAAGGATGCATATTTTATGGCTGTCATACAATGCATGTCATTCAGTCACAAATCAGTATTTTACCCAAGTTACCATAAAAGACTGGGTGCCAGCAAATACAGCTAATGGTTCTGTTCTTGAGATAGTGCAGATATCTGAATGATTGGTATTCTTGAAGGTAAACATTTGGCTTGTCAAATGAACTGCTTTCATCTTCTCCTAGGGCCTTCCAGTCATCAAAAAAGGCATTCATAATTTCATTTTGCTGCAAGGCAATTTCCATTCTGTTTTGTGAAAAGAACAATTAACATCTTCAATAATCCAGATGTTACTAAGTTGTAGAATCACAAATATTACTGTAAAGAGGCAGCTTTGTTTTACTCAAAATTATGACCACAGTAGTAAAAAAAAAAAATAATATTAATTACTCATTGATGCATGACTTAAAGGAAAGCATTTTCTATTTAAATATAAATAACTAACTGTACCATGAATTTAACTCAAGTTCTGTGTGGATCAAGTGCATTGCAACTGTCCAATTCTTGTGCAAAGGTGTCAGTAAGTGGGACTTGTCACATGACTGAGGTGCTGTAAGACAGCACCTTTGCTTTTCTGCATAAGTCTGTTCTTGAGTGAGCAGTGTTTGAAAGATCAGCTTTGCTGCTTGGTCAAAAAAAATGTTCTAATACTGATTTAAACCAACATTCATGCTTACATGGCATAGTTGTTTCTTCAAAAATTAACATGACATCTATTAAGTTAATATTTGTTAATATTAAAATAATAAGTAAGGGAAAAAACAAAATAAGTACATAGAAATCTTGTCTGAGGGGACCACTGGTCTAATCCAATGGTCCACTCAGACAAGAGTTCTTGGTTATGTTTTACATTATTTCAGGTAGCCTTTAATATGTATTGTTGCCGTAATTTTACCTTAAATGTACTGATTTAAGAAATGCTTTCAGCTTCATAGATGACAGACTTTCTTCTTTCTCTTTACTTGACAACTGCCTAGGAAATTGCATGGTTGCATTTTTTTGAGAGGACCTAACAAATTGGAATAAATTTGAATGTTAAATATAGAAACCATTTCAAGGAGAGAAACCAATGGAAATTGTAAAATTAAAAGCTAAGTAGATTCTGTTTTTCTAGAAACTCTTTGGAAAAGAGTGAAAGAAGATGCAAACAGAGCACCCAGTTCTGTTCTCTCAAGTTTGTATCTAAGTAACTAAACAACAAAAGAGTTGTGTTGATGTACATTACTTTAGTTGAGCTTAGAAACAGTGCTTAGTTTAATAAATAAGCTGATAAATATTTTCTCATTTTTGCTTACCGTTTTGTCTGAGTACTAGCTTCTCTTAATTTTGTAAATACTTGTATGCCCACATCTTTTTCAAGCATTTTAATACAGAAAGTTTCATCTTTATAGGATGAGCATTCAATGTAACTGTCTTCTACATGTGAAGCATTCCTATCAGTAAATGTAATTGGTGCACCAAACGTTCCCTGTGCTCGAGAAATCATACGCTTAATCTGGAAAAGAGAGCAGAGGAGAAAGTTTTTGGGAAGTTCATTCTCTAAAGTGGTAGGTAGCATTTGTATAATCACAGAACTAGTTCTGTTGATTATTCATATGCTGAGTTTATTTATATTTCTGCATTTTGAAATTCTGAAATGCTCATAAATAACCTACATAAGTAAAGGAAGACAGGTTTGCATTTCTAAAACAAGAAGGTAACATTTTGGATTACTGCTAGGAGGATAAGAGAATTACATTTTCTAATTCATACAATATCAAAACTGCACCTTTAATTAAATGATTGATTTGCAGGAGGTCTTATTGGACTTCCAAGACCTACATTTTCATCCCCTCCCTCTTAATGCATTTCACAACTTTGGGGCAGGTATTTCGGCTTCCTTTGCAGTGCCTAGGGAGAGAAAAGTACCCTGAAGAGGATCCATAGAAATTTGAGTGAGGACCTTCCTTACAGTGACAACTAGAAAGGAAGAATTGATGTGTCTTGGATTCTACCCACAAAGAGAGGTAGGCACTTGATTTCAGGCAGGAGGGAGGGTCACTTTGTCTTGGATTCCTAGCCAGGTACTTTTCCCCACCACCTCCTACAGAACTGGAAAGGAACGTAGGCTTAGAAAACTTCCGAGTGGCCCTTGCCAGCAGCATAGGACATAAAATACTTAGATTGCGAACGTGTGTCAAATTTTGTATTGTGAATTAGCTTTACAGTTTCTTTTAAGTATAAGCAAGATACCTAGTTGCTGAGAACTACCAAAATTTAGCCAGTCTGACCTGAAAAGGTTCAGTTTTTGTTAAAAGTTGAGCCAGTTCTCTTTTCTTGTTTTCTTGAAATATCCCAAGAAAAACTAGAATTGCAACTTTCAATTTTTCTGAGTTCTTTTCTTTTTTTTTTTTTTTGTTGTTGTTGTTTTGTTTTGTTTTGTTTTTTTAAAGGAACTTAAATATCACACTGCCAAATTTGCTTTAATTCCTTGAGTACCATCTGTTGATTCTGACCTTGGGAACAGCCTCTTTAACAGATTCTTCTTCAACTTCCTTTTCGCTGCCGAGAGAAACCCAAGGTTTGTGGACAGGAGGCTCATAAGGTGGGACTTCCAGAGTTTCCTCTCTATTTTCTTCTTCTTCTTTCTCTTCTTCTGCAGTTTCTGGAGGCTGTGCCATAAAACAGTGCAAAATAGTGGTTTTTTTCCAAATATTTCTTACTGAAATGTTAAGTATTAACTAGAAACCCTGTTTATTGTGTTTATTCACACATTCTTTACTTCTGTCGCACTGCAGGAAGTCTGGCTCTACAGTACCTTATGGGTATGATTGGGTTAGGTCCCATTTATTCATTTGTGCATTAGAATTTTGCAATAAATGTACATATTTAATATTTAACTACTAAGGAGAGACTGCTGCCTCGAAAGCAAATTCCTGTTATATAAAAATGATCTATAGAGTTTTTCTACATTAGGCCCTCCTGCCTGGAATTGCAATTTGCTTTTCTATTAATTGTTACTTCTGATGCTGAGTGACAAACTGGTTGAAAAATTATGTAATGTGCTCATAAACCTTATCCTATAATGCCATGCACAAGGGGTAATCTTCTGTGTATCTAGAGTTATTTAGAACTCAAAAACATTTTAAAGTATGAACTGAAGAATATAAACATCCATAATGTTAAAAACCAAGTATAATATTTCTTCAATGCCTAATATATTATGATCATTTTTATGTCCTGGCATAGGCAACTAAGACTTATAATAAAAATGCAGCAATGGGGTTTATACTGGCCCTCTGAATTAAAATACAAAAATTTAATTGTGTTTCTCAGTATAACATAGATTTTTAAATTCTTTCTTGATATAAAATATTTTAAAATTGGTTTGTTTTGTAATTTTAAATTATGTGTTTACATATTTTAAGATATATTTCCATTCTCACTTTAACCTTTAGAGAAACATTCTGGCATGCCAAGCACATCAAATGCTTATGACTACAATACCATTCCTGAAATATATGTTTGATACAAGATTCTGAACTATTCATAGATGGAAGGATTCTGTAGTATACCTGGATTTTCTTACCTTCAGCATGTTTTCCTTGGCTTCCTCAGAAGCAACAAGGTAAAAGTTCTGTCCATACTGGAACTTTGCATCAAAAACTACCAGAAGTTCTTCCCCTGGATAGTCCTACATTAATTAAAACCATTAGTGGAAAAGGGAAAGCAAATAACATCCAAACCAGACAGAAGCCTCTGACTGGACAAACTACTACTGGTGTAAATTCAGCACCTTCAGTTAATCTTGTGGTCCTAACAGAGAATTTAATGTTCTAATAGAAAAGAACAGATGTATTTTATTTTATAATGAAAATAACTCTGGGGTGAAATTAATCTTTTTCTACAGAAAATTAAACAGAAAATAAACTTTTAATGATCCTCCATAAATAAGCCATGAATTACAGGTAGCCAAAATATAGAAAGCTTTGACAGTTCACAAAATCAAAACTAGTAATATTTACATTACTTTTAGCACATTTTCAGTCTAAAAGTATAAAACAAAAAAAGGCAAAGTTCATGGTGAATCCTGAGAATCTCTTGATGGTGGTCCATGACCTTTAGCCTTTGGATATTACAGCAGTGGTGTGTTTACACAGCCAAACAAGGACAGATGTTACTATTAAAAGAACATATACTCTGAGAACATTGAATCTTAAAGTGAGAAAGAAATAAGCTACATACTAGGACAACTTTTTTGACAGGGTGGAAATCAGAAATAGCAGCTCTTGCTTTCAGGTCCTGAATGATGTCCTCTTTTTTAATAAGTTTGAAACAATTTTCTTCTGTGACATCTTCATGAACTCGGCAATTAAAAATTTCTTGAGTCTTTGTTGTGAAAACTAAAGGAAATATTTCTGGATGGCCTAGGAAAGAAAGCAAAATTGCATTATAAACAAATTCAGAGAGTTGTTTAAACATAAACATATACTTTAATACCTCTGGGTTTTTACCATATCCTAACAGAGTGCCTTTGAATCTCTCCATTTAGTTTTTGGCATTTTGGAAGGCATGGCATACAAATTGTACTATGTTTTGTTAATCTGTGAAAAGGCTCTACCTGACATTTTCTACTTAATGAATGTTATTCCTAGTATGAGCTTTAGTTTCCCTGCTCAATCAACAGGTGATTAAGAGCTTTAGTGAAGGGTCATTAATGGACTGGTTTTAATACATTAAGGACACAACTGCATGGCTCTCATTTAATATAGCTATTAAATAAATACACTCTAGTCTTTCTCTGGTGAGCAATGCTGCACTAAGCCAAAGTTTAACCTAAACAAGTCTTCAACACCATCCTGAATAAGGATGTTTTTGTGATTTGGGACTTTCATCTCCATCTCATCCAGTTCAGAGGGCTGTTGAGTCTATTTCTCAGCTAAGAGGTGAGACTAAAGCAAGATCACTAAGACTCAAACCAGATACTGGACTTTATTTTCAGCTTTGCTGGGGAATATATAGCTGTTTCTCCCTATGCACATGACCTCTGTCAAGTTCATTTATAGTCATTCAAAACGAGAGATATTTCTTATCCCACCTGTAGCACTGTTACCTTCACTTTTAGTGAAGCTGGGTGCAGTGAGGCAGTGAATGCAAACACCCCATCTGAAGCTATTAGACAGTGCTTCCTGTTAAGTGTATGTCAGCTCTATGCACATGAACACTGGTTCTTCCCAAATTACACATTCTGCCTCTGGCTCACATAGCAGGTATGTTTAAGATGACTGCTTAAGAGACACTTTTCTTCCTTTCCAGTGCTCCCCTGCTAGCAGACTCCTGTAAGTCTCAGTGCTGTGGTAAGAGCATTCTTCATGAAGGCCACTATACTTTTCTCTAGGAGGGCTAGTAGGTGTTTGCTTTGAATGTTCACCTTTTCCAACATTCAGTTATCAAAAAGACTTAGAGACATGTCTATACATGGGATTTTTAAGTACTAAAATGGGCTGGCTTTTGTGATAATAGCTGATACTTTCTATATTCTTTGTTTAATTCTATTTTCTTTATTTAATTTTTTATCTTAATTCCCAGAACCTGTGGTAATTTTTCTCCTTCATGTGCCTTAAATTGATATTGATGTAGCTAAAATGATGATACTGCCCAGCTGGCTCAGCACATTTTGAGAAGTCATCTCTAACCTAAGCCAACAAGGACTGACAAAACAATAAATACTTCTTAATCTCTATCATCTGGGAAGCTAAATCTCTCCATAAGCCTATCACAAAATACATAATGTTTGATGGTTCTGACATTTATCCTTTCAAATCTTTCAGTGCTTTTCCTCCACTGCACCCTCTCTGCTACAGTCATTACTGAAAGGAATGACATGCATGATATGAAGTATTCCAAAACTATTACTTTAACAGTCAATATAACACTTACCTATACTAGCCATAGAAAGATCGATTTCATCTTTTTTACCTGAAATATAATGACATGATGCTATCAGTAATTTTTCTTTGTAAGGTAGCAACTATAAACGTGCAGTCCTTCCCTTTTTGGGGCAATATTTAAATTTTCTATATAGATCATCTATATAAAATCTCTATTTAAAAAAAAAAAAAAGATCTACTCGGATCAGATGTAACACAAGAAATAAGTGAAGCCCTTTGAAACAAATCTGTCTCTTAAGGAGATGTCAGCATATTTTGAAACAATGGAGATTTTAAACTCATTTTTATCTTGAGCAGGTGTTCTACATAAGAAAGAAACCATAAGCAATCCATCATCTTGTGGTGCATGTTCCAGTTGCCATGGTTGGAAGCTGCACCAACTGCTACCTCCCAGCACCTGCTTGAGGCAGTGACCATGACACCTGGGCAAGAGGGTGACAGAGCTGTCAGGTGTACAGGTAGGAGCAGACATTAGTCCCCTCTGACACTGGTGAGATGGGAAGGCTTGCTCTAGGTGGCAGGATGCTTTCTTCAGCTCCTGAGAGAGCTGAGAGTCTGCAGACCTCACCAGGTAGGACAGGAAGAGATTAGCACTGATGTGTGGAATATTCTACTAATCATCTGGGAGGGAGAAGGTGATTAAAAGGCAAAAGCAATGTCAGGAAAGTGGCTGTCATGGCAGAAAAAAAAATAATGATCCATGAAACAAAACCCAAGCAAAGGTACATTCCCATCTTTTTCTGAGAATGTGCATGAATCACTGGAAAAAAATATTTGTATATAGCAAAGGCTAATTAGCCTTATACTTCATTAGCTATAAACTTTGTAAATGACACAAGTGAGGTAGTATCTTAGCACACCTCAGGAAAAACAAAAACAAAACAAACAAAAAAACCAACAAACCACCAAAAAAACCCCCCAACACAATAAAATGCACTGCAAAATTAAATGCTGAGGCTTTGGTATATTTCCAAGCTTTATCATTGTAGCTTTACAGTGTGATCCTAAGTACTTTAACTCCTCCTTCTGGAGGCACCTCTCTCTGCCTGCTGGTCTCTCCCCAGGCTTTTAACTTTTGTGAATCTCCCCACTTAATATATATTAAGCCTCCCAATTTCATATTCAACACTGTTACTATAACACCATGAACTATTGAAACCCAACTACCAAGACAAAGGGTAAATATTACAATGTAGCTTTGTTCCATATATTGGTTACAAAACCATATTCAGTAATTGCAGATCTCTTATTTATAGAAAATGGCATTTTCTAATTTATCTCTTGTTTACTTCAATGTATTAACTTTACTTAAATACTTAAATTAATTAAAGTAGCTGTCATGTGAGACCAGATTACTGCTGTACCTTACATACCAAGTTTTGTTTGTTTTCCTTTTGAGGTTTTCTGAGCTGTTTTCTTTCCACCCTTCGGTTTCTTTGCTGAAGTTTTTGGACCTTTCAAGGAGGTCTTACTGGGTGTGAGTTTTTTTGGCATTTTTTTCAGGTTTCTCTAGAGGAAGATAGGTATTAATAAACTTTACACAGACATCAGAATGCACCATGTATAAATGAAAATTTGGTTCATGACAATGTAGTTTATCATTATAGTAATATTTTCATAGGCAGGCAAAGGTATGTTCCATTATCTTAAGTCATAAACTGTCTTTTCATATGATATGTAATAGAGTAATACTTCTGTTTGGTGTGATTAAGTAAGGAAACTGATTATCCCAAACAGTGAAAGGTTAAAATAGGAAAAAAACCCAAACAAAACACAAAAAAAAACCAGAAGGCTACAGTGGGAAGAGCTCAAGTGAAAATTCTTCAGTTGTAAATATTTGTCCTTTAGTGTAAATCTTCACTCAGCTGCACAAAGCATTTCTGTGCTTTTCTGTTTCCAGTTAATTTTTCAGTGTAGCTCTGCAGAGGGCAAACTTGGAAAATACTTGTATGCACAGTTCCATGTAGGAACCCCACAGCTGATGAAGCTACTGTCTAGAAGGCTGCCCTTCTTTAATTTACTCTCCTTCCCAAGATCTAGAATAAGGGTGAGAAGAGCAACGTGGAAAGGCTCAGTCCCACTGCAAAGGAGGAATTTCAAGGCAGCCTGCCTTCTGGGCAGACTGGGCAGCTGGCACCATCCCGTGGCAGGTACCGCCATAGCAGCCCATGGAATAACTGAATCGGGATCGTCCAAATTCTCCTGGGAGAAGCCCTGAAACTTGTGTGATGTTCTGCTGAACAGCTAGAGGCGTTCAGCTGGGATAGGGACACTTGGACCCTCAGTTTGCCCGTGTCCTCCCTTCCCTACATTGCCCCGTTTGTAAGGCTGTAACATGACTGGGAGAGGAACCATTTTTAAAACGTCTACAAAGCACCTATGGTATTTGGATACTATTATAATACTAATAGAAGGAAAACAGATGCACTTCTAGGACAGAAAGAGACAGCTCCTTCAAGAACTGTCATGACGTAACTATTTCTGATGAACAAGTCAGTCTGCTTGCACGTATGAACAGCACATTTGCTGTGAAGATTAAAAGGTGGGTTTATAAAAGAAATGTTCTATCTTGAGACTTTCCCAATGAAAGTCCTAAAATGGTGTGAGCCTGCAAACAACCGAGCCTGTGCATTTGTAATTTCAGTAGTCATCCTGACTTTATGATGGTCTTTTACTCCTAGACTAAGAAACAGCTGGGTTTGTGTTTTATAACAGAGCTCTCAAATACTCCAGAAGCAAGCAATATGATTTTAACTTCTAATCTGAATTTGAGTTTGTAGACAGCTACAGATGGCAAGACATAGGTCATGGATTATAGCCTGGTGGTATAACCAGGGTTTGGAATCTATGTTTGCTTTCCATGAATTTCAGGTAAATTTTGCTGTTGACTTTAATGAGAGCAGAGTCTGACACTTATTACAGTTATGCACTTTGCTTTTTCACTCCAATGAAAATAGAAAAATGCATTCTATAAATCCTCAGGCTCTTCTGGATCTTGCAGACCACAGGTGGCAAGCTGCATTCATGAGATGCTAATGCATTTCTCTGTCGTTTGATCATTATGGCACATAAAGCCTCTTTCGTTAATCCATCTGAAGAACTGGAACAATTTAATTTTCTGCTTTAAAAAAAACCCTAAAAATCAGTGATAATGCCAATGCAAAACAGATTCATGTTTCAGAATTCTGAAGCTTTTGCCTTGCAAGGGGTGATGACTTTGGAAGATTAAGAAAAAAAATAACGTATAATAAATGTAAGGAGAAAGTTACAACTTTTTTCTGCCCTCATTCTCACAGTCTTTTTATCAAATGCAGAAATACAAATATTGACAATATATTAATGTCTAACATTGAATATATTTTCCATTCTAATCTCTAAAGGAGCCTCCATACTGAACAGTATGCCTAACTTATAGTTCTGAAATACTTAGGGTTACCTAACTTAGAGTGCCTGTCAATTCCAGTGATTACACCAGGATAATCTCACCTTTCTTAAAAAAAAAAAAGACACATTTTATAAATGGATTCTGTGATGACTTTAATTTGAAACCAATCCTGATGCCTCTGAATAAAAGATAGAGCCCTCCAGGAGGGGAGGAGAGGGCAGCTGTTTGAGAAATGAGTTGAAAGACAATGTGAACCATCTCATACATACTGAAGTCACATTGTCATAATTCACCGTTTCCTCATTATATACTGAAGCAAAGGCAATTTGGAAAATTTGAGTTCTTTCTTCTGAGTAACCTCAACACTAAGTCACATGAATAGAGGAAACCCTGAGGGGGCTGAGATAAGTCACATGCCTATGTTTAGCACAATAACTGGCAAGTAAAAACATCCCTTTTCCTCCAGCTGGCTTCCAGTACATCGGACCTATAAAAACAGTTAAAACGTTTGAAATTGGGTCCCAAGAATGCAGTTTCTTCTCCTTTACTCAAAGAACTAAGTGTAGAGGTATACACAGCCCTATAGAGATAAGGGTAGTGCTGCTGAAGGCAGCACCAGCGACCAAGTGTATGGATATGCATATGTTGAGTCATTAAGTATCCCTTTTGAAGGGTTGCAAATGAATACAACAGTCCATGGGGCTGATCATAATTCCATCTGTGCTGCACAAAACCCCATGAGATGGAAAGCAGATGAAAAAACACAAAGTAATTATCTCCTTTTACAATACCCCTAATACCATTTTTCATCTGCCCATTTGTCATCCTGTGGCCATGATTGTCAGTGGTTAGGAAACAAGTAGGACCTCCAAAGAAAGCAAAGACAGAACTTTGAAAAAAATGTCTTTTGAAGTAAAAATCAAGCACATAGCAATTTACAAAGTGTGTATAAAAAGTTGTTTTTTCACACAGGGTGATGCTACTATTCTCCAGGTCCTCCCTGCAGGAAGCCAACATGCATTGAGAACTGGGAAACAGGTAAGCAAACTTTTGCACCCCTCCTCTTAAAAAAAAAAAAAAAAAAAAGGAAAAAAAAATCTAATGGTTCTTAATGTGTAAGATTGAAGTTAGTATTTTCAGAATTCACCCCTTCCTTCAGAGGTTTGTGTCTCTCCACTCCCTAAATTCTTACACAAAGTATCAAATCCTATCAAGAAAACCAGGAAAAAAATGGTGTCTGTATTAGAGGAATATCTGAAAATATGACAAAAAATATAATCTCCTTAATCTGTGGTTAGTTCCTATCCTCTTAGGGGTATTTATTGCTTATTTAAAAAGGACTCCAATATGTATATTTGTCCAAAACATGCAAAGGTGTTTTCATTAATGCTTATATAAATTCATGATGCAATAATTGAGGAGAGAGGTTGGAAACAATATTTAAATTAACATAATTTGAAAAATTCAAGAGTGAAAAACCTACAAAAAATAATAGCTCTTGAAAAACAATTATCAAAAAGTCATATATATATATAATTTTTTTTTAAGTAGGTAATTATTATATTAAAATTTCACTACATTTGGCCTAATTTTTCGGCAGTTTTTCACTGTTACAGTGTTACAATATTTAACTGGTAAAGCACAAGTAAACATTTGAGAACATTGACATTTTGCAGCCTAGTTTATTTATAGGAGACTATAATAATTTGACCATTAGGGTCAAGAGAAAAAACAAGATCAGAGCATTCTCCTAATTATTTAATGTCCTGAAATGTTTACAGTTCTAAAATAAATCCGTGCAGTTGCTAGGGACTGCAAAAGGCTGAAGTTAATTAGATATCAGTACTACAAATATGCTGAGGACACAGAATGATTAATTTGTTGCCTTGAGGCCAAGCCTGTGTGCATTACTAATTTAGGACTAATTTACAACAATTTGGGTTGTCAGGAAAATTTGAGTGTACTTCCATTTAATAAAAGCACTACAAGGAAATGATCAAAAAGATGTGCTACTTGCTTTTCTGTTGTGATACTATCAAGCTAAAAATTACATTCTTGTATGTAAACATTCAACCTGTTGAAAATACCATCTTCAAAATCATCTCTCATCTCCAGAAATTTGTATACAATGGTCAATTTAAATTCATTCTACTTTGCTCTATACAGAGAGCAAATAATACAAGCTCCTGACGTCTGTGTTATTAATAATGCTTGTGCATTTTTGGACACACCTTCATTGTATAAATTGTAAAGCTTAATTTTTGGCAACTGCCAAATCATTTCAGCATATGAATAATTCTGTTTGAATGGACACACAAAGCTTCTCATGAAACTAGGCCTACTGATAGAAACCAACAGACAGGTAGCTAGAGGCTCTGGGGTGATAGGTACAATACATGTAAAATTAGGTTAAGAAATATTAAGAAATGCATAGAGAGCAAAATGGAAAACATTAAAATGTTGAATAGTAGTGTTCTGTTTCTGTCTTATATTCCATTCAAAGAAAAATAGAATTGGAAATGGTTTAACAGTGATGATTTTAGATGTGGAACATGTTTTAAACTAGGAATAAACAAGGATTCTTTTATCCTGGGCAGAAGAGGATTGGACAAAAGTCAATAAAATTGTGAGAGGCATGGAGAAAGTGACCAGGGAATGATTATTCACAGTCTTTTGTAATACCAGATCAGGCTGGCATCTCATGAGCTTACCAAGAGACAGAGTGAAAACAAACAACAGGAACACAGAATTATCTCATTGAACAATAGGTGGATGAATTATGGAGTATGCTGCCTGGGGACAGGATAGCTGCCAAAACCACACCATTTCCAGAAGTAACAGAGCAAATTGACAAGTGAAAAAAATCTAGGGTAACTAAAAATAATGATAATACCTCTGGATGTAGAAACAAAGCCATGAATCCAAGAAAAATAAGTACAAGGAGTGGAAATACAGCTTTATTGACACTCTTGCCCAGGCCCTTACTGACCCAGACAGAATTCTGGCATGAGCCAGGACAGCTGCTCTATGTTATTGAAATTTATTAACAATTTGGTCAGTACTTCAACAGTTAAGTATTATATTTAAATAGCTGTAAGATGATCCTGTCAGGAAGCAAACAGTAGTAGCCTGTGTTTACGTTACTTTTCAATCAGAAATGCTATATTGTAAAGATTTACACTAGATAGGACTTCATCCTTTTTCTTTTTTCCTTTTTTTTTTTTTTAATTTTTTAAGCAAAGGTAAGAAAAAAACCCCAAACATCTCATCTTTTAAATGTGAAAAATATGGTTATTGGAACAAAATCATGTCCTGAGGGGGGGCAGGAGGAGAAATGCGCAGCTGAGGCGGTCTCGGCATCCACGGCCCGAGGGTTATTCCCTGCCGGCTGCTCTCCAGCCTCACCTCTCTTGGGACAGCTTCTCCGTCTTGCTGGGACCCTTTCTCCCACCGCCAGACCGCGCTGCGTTCCCGTCCGGCCGCCCCTACCTGCGCAGCGTTGCCGGTGCCGAGCGGTTGTCAGGTCAACGGGGCGGTGCAGGATTGACACTTGCGGCAGGCAATCAGCGCTCTGCTTTTCGAACCCGCCCCCTCGAGGGGAAGCTGCGGGTTCTGCGGGGTCTGCTCTCTTCCCCCTCGGGGGGGATCTCCAGCTGGGAAGAAGGTTTAGGTGACTGGGCGCGATTTCGTCATATGCAGTTGTGTTCCATTCGTTTATAGATATTTTAATGCTTAATTTAGGTTGCTTTGCTGCAATGTGAAATACGAGAGCCCCGCCGTGTTTGTGGAGCGTCCAGTGCTGAGCCTTGGCGGCTTTCCGAGGGACCAACCACCTTCCTCGCGGTTGGCAGGAGGGATCTTGGGGGTCTTCCCCCTTCAATCCGTACACCCGGGAAGTTACCATTTTTAAAATGCCGGCCGCTCTCCTTGATTTTTTTTTTTTTGCCTTCTCACTCTCCATACCAGCACTGACAGTGCCGCACAAATCAGGCAGCCGGTGCCTGGGCGCAGTTACCGTAACCTGCTCCCGGTACCTCAGTGCCGGGCGCTACCTCCCGTCACGCAGCATCACCAAAGGGATCATTTCCGTAGTGCGGTGAAACTGGCCAAGAGCCAGCACAGGAGACCGTTTCTTTGAAGCCTAGTTAATAACTTTAATAGCGTAATTGCACGTAAGTGGGGTGGCTTAAGCATGTCAGTCATTCCGCTTAGTTCACGGTAGCGCTGGCTGCTCTTCAGAACTACAATTCTGTGACCTGAAAGGATTTGTGGTTTTTATTACAGATGGGACACAACTAGTTATAAGCGTCAGTTTCGGGATTTTTTTTCCTGCCTACATGGGAGCCTACGTTAATAAATGTGGAGATGGCGTTACCATCCTATAGAAAGTACATATAGCGTCAGTCACGTGGGGCGGGAGGGGGATGTGAAGCAGAAGGGCCCGGCATAACCCGTGCGGGTTGTTCAGAAACCAGCCCCGAAGCTGGACGAACCGGCCAGGGCAGTCCGAGCCCCCCAGCGCCCCTCAGCCCTGCCCCAGGGGCGCGGCGCAGGAGACGGGAGCGGCGGGCGGGCCTCTGCTCCGGATTCCGCGTTCCCACGGCAGCCCCCGCCGCTCCAGCAGCCCCCGGCCCCTCCCCGGCAGGAGGCTAGGAAGCGGCGGGACCCTCCCGGCGGTACCATGGCCGAGCGGACAGGTAGGCTGAAGCTTTTCCCTTACAAGAACGAAGCTTTTTGGTTTACTACAGTAAATCATCTCCCGGGAGGGGCCGGGAGCTGCCGCGCTCCACCGGGCCGCGGATGCGAGCGAAGCCGGCGGCGTCTCCCGGAGTACTGCCAGTGCGTGTCCGCGTCGGTCCCCTGCGCGACTTCGAACGTCTTTGCAAGCCCTATCTAGCTGCAAGTGCGTTTGTTAGCTGTTTGAAGTGGCTCTGCGGGGAGGCCGAGCCAGGAAGAGGCTACGCTGCGGGACGGGGGCTGCCTGGTGCAGGTGCTGCGGCTGTGACACCCTCCCGCAGCTGCGGGGCCACTCCGGTGAACGAGAAAATACATCCTATGGGTTATGTTTGTCTGGAACACCTTCTCAAGACGATACCGTGTGGTCAAGAAGGTTTTTGTTGTTGTTTGGTTTGATTTGGGTTGTTGTTTTGTTTTTTTTAATCGAGTACATACATTGTCAGGAATACTGCAGTATCGAGTAATGCTGAACTCGGGGATGATCTATCAGCTGTAAGAAAGAAGTGTACACTGTGGAGTAAATAGAAATCAGACTTGTGTTCTGCTGTGTGTAGCTGAGGAATGCGAATGTGATCTATGCATTTTTAAAAGTTAGTCTTGGTAATGATACTTTGTTTTGGAGTTACATAAGTGACGGATGTAAAATAAAAAGAATTCGTCTAATGTGGCACTTCTTTAAGTTTGTTCACAACCTGAGCTGTCCCCTCTGTTCTTAATGTCATCAATCTTTTATTGAAGTGAATATTGTGGGCCACCTCTTACTTTAAGAAGTGTTTTTCTAGAATTTCTAGTATTTCTAGAATGTTTGGACATCAATGTAGTAACAGATAAACATCTAAGCACATTGTATACTATAGAGAGTAACATCTCAAACTGTGTTTGTAAGGTTCTCTTCTAATCTTTTTCCTCGTGCTCATCTGAAATATGAGCTTATTTGGCTAATCAAAATGCTTAAATTCCATTATATTTTGGTCTTTTTGTCTTCTTCATTATGGCCATTGGTTTGCATTGGTCTTTTATGGCTGAAGAAATGGAATCTGGCTAAAGAAATGGAATCTGGCTAAATGATAGGTTAATGGGCTCAGGTAATTTGAATTGCAGTTTGGCCTGCTGGGTCTCCATTTCTAAGCATGAACAATAGTAATACTAATGTCTTAAGAAAAACAATGTCTTGACAATTCTATTTCTTTCAGGGATTGGACATCAAGGGAAAATACTAACTATAGAAGTAGATAAGATTTCCAGAAGAGTTCACTCAAGAAAGGCTTTTGGTATTCTTTTGGACACAGAAGGAAATGAGTCAGGATGTCTTGTGTATGTAATGTTGTAGTCAAACAAGAGAAGAATAGCATTTCAGCTAGTAACTCCATTAATTCCAAAGGGACAGAAATTCTACTATTAAATGAATGTCCTAACAACCTATCTGCAAATGTAACGGCTTGCCCAAAGTTTTCTTTGGGTTCTGCAGAACATGTGCAATATTATGAGGAAGGTCTTAAATTCAGTGTAGTGTGCAAGTGCCTTTCACAGAAGGTAAACCTCCTTGGATTCTGGGTTGTCAGTGCAGACTGATCTGTTGCTCCTGTATTTCTACTTGCATGTTTTCCAGCTGACATGCAATCCATTTCATTTCAGAAAAGGAAAATCCTGAAGTGGTTGTGAGCCATGCTCACGATAATGAAAATCTTTGCAACTACAGACAAAACCTGTCAGTATCACAGGAGGGACTTTTGGAAGACCAGCTTAGAAGGAAGTTAAAATTCTTCTTCATGAACCCATGTGAGAAATTCCGGGCCCGAGGCAGGAAGCCTTGGAAACTTGGGATTCAGCTACTCAAAATAGCAATGGTAACTGTTCAGGTGAGTTGCTAGGAAAGCAGGGGCTCTTCTTAGCCCATGGCAATTCAAAGAATGCAGGTGACAAATTCTGTTCTTGGTGTGGTGCAGAGACAGGGATAGACTGCAAAACTATTTTAGTTGCCTATATGCAGTTTAGATCTTAGATGGCATAATTTTCTCCTAAAGCCATTGACTGAATGATAGCTTTCCAATGAGCAGAGATGAAAAGAACCATGATTAAGGGCTCTAATTTACTTTTCATTTTACTTTTTTTTTTTTTTCCTCCCCCTCACCCCTAAGGAAGACTTCCTTACATGGCTTCCCAATACCTTTTGGAGTATGAGTGTGTTTGAGAGAAGGAATAGTTGTTTGTATTTCAATATCACAGTGATAAGAACTGAAATTGGTAGCTTTTTTGTGGTGTTTGTTTATGCCTTGTATATGGCACAAAAACTCTTATATTGGAAAAAACCATCAATTTTGCTCTACTTTTTCTCTCACAGATTTCATGTAACGCGTTTATCTGCTGCCTCAAATGCAACTGTTTGTCACAAAGTTCTATGGTTAAGGAGAAGATGTTTCATAAAAACATTCTAACATCTCAAATGATAGTCCTTCAGGCTTTACATGGGATTTACATTTATGGTGGTGTCAGCACTATGACAATACCAGTATGGAGAAGAATATTTTCCACATCTGCATGAATGATGGGATAAGCTGCAGGAATAATAATTTTGCTATATGTCTGACACTATGTTTGTATCCCTTCCTTACTGCTTTAGTTTTCAGTGTGTCATCATTCTCTAATTGTCATCTGTCACATTTTACAATTAAAATTAAAACTTGATGGTAGAAAAATCTAAATAAGAAATAATGCTATTTTAGCCTGTTCAGAGAAAATTTGCCAGTAGGTAATTTAATCTTAGCACTGTTACTGTGCTGGTGTGTTCCTCTGTGTCTAGCACACTGAACTTAACCCACAGAGCATTTTAGTATCTCTCTAATGATTTACCCTTTCAAGACGTACATATCCAATTTGCATGGTGGCCATAAAACTAATCTGTAGACTACTTGATTTAAACTTATCTCTGATGAGTTTATTCAAAATACCTCTTACACTGGATTTGCAACAGTAGTCATGACAGAGAATCACTCCCACAAACAATATATCACAATCTTCTAGAAACTTTTCCCAGTCTGGGTAGTAGCTAACAGGATGTTTGCTGATTTTTCATGAACAGTTGCAATCTATTTTTTTTTTAAGAGGTTCAGACATTATCCAGTTAAAAGCACAGTTTTGATCAGTTATTCTCAAATCCATTTTCACCCAAATGTAAGGGAGGGATGTTTGTTTTTCTGGGTTGTCCTCAATTTTCTTTTTCTGCATCGTAGTAAGGATTTCAAAGTGGAATCTGGTTAAGTCCTGTCCTGCCTTATTGGCTGAGGTACATTGATATTCCCCAAGGCAAGTCATATTGGTGTCAGGCTGAACTAACAAAGCATGTGTAATAGTATATGTGGAGCTTGAATTTGAGATGGTATTCTTTTCTTTGTAAGAATGTGAGTTCTTGGCCAAGATGCTGGTAAACAGGTTAAAAGATTTTTTGAAACCCATTGTTTCTTAGAGTCAGATTTTCTTTTGACCAGCTGTGAAACGGAGTTGCCATGTCTACCAGTGTGCTGAAAGAGTGGCTGTTTACAGGACAGGGTTCACATCTTAATCCAGAAACCAACTTTTTGTCTTTGAATGGGAAATATAAATATATTTTTCAGCTGGTGGTTTTTGGATTGAGCAATCAAATGGTGGTTGCCTTCAAAGAAGAGAACACTGTTGCATTCAAACATCTCTTCTTGAAAGGGTACATGGACAGAATGGATGATACCTATGCTGTGTACACGCAAACAGATGTCTATGACCAGATATTCTTTGCAATAAACCAGGTAAGGTTCATCACATGCAATGTATACAATACATATGTTGGTACATTTTTTTTCTTCTACCTTCCCTGATGTTGTCTGAAAATGAACTTCTGTGCCGCTTGCTTGAGACCAGAACATTGACCTGTTTAGGTTTTTTGTCATTGACAGAGCATTGTACTTGTGGAAACAGCCTTAAAGCTGGTTAATACACTAATTCTGCACTGAATGCAGGCCTTGGATTTGAGACAGGGTACTTTGCAAATAACAAATTAGCTTTCCTAGTAAGTATTGTAAAGAAGAAGAAAGAAAGGGGAAAAAAAAAAAGGCAAAAAGGTATTTAAATACAAATCCTGCAATTGTTGGTTTTTTCGCTTTACCTTAAAACTATTTGAGGGCTCAGCTGTAGCATGTTTAGGTTTCCAGGTTCTTTAGGTGACCTTTTAAGTAAAAGAGATGGGTTATTTCACAGATCCAAATACTTCTGTTTTGGATTTGTTTTTTGTTTGTTTTTGCTTTGTTTTGGTTGGTTTGTTTGTTTTTTTCCAGAGACTAACAATTGGTGCCACTTAAGTTGGTTTGTCTGTTCTGAATTGTAGTACTTACAGCTGCCCAACATTTCAGTTGGAAACCATGCTTATGAAAAGAGAGGAACAGAAGAGACAGCTCTGGCTGTGTGTCAGCAGTTCTACAAGCGAGGAACCATCTGTCCTGGAAATGACACCTTTGATATAGACCCAGAGATTGTGACTGGTAATGAGCTTCATCTATTGTATCAGTTCTTTGGGAGGAGGGTACTGTGTAGTCTAGCAAATGATCAATATTGAGCTTACTACCAGGGGCAAGAAAAATATCGTGTAATTAACCTCTAGTCCTTGTGTAACTACAATCTAGACCTCACCTCTAAGGTAACAGTCCTTTATGTCTAACTGCCACAAAACAAGCGATGAGCTGTTAGCACTGATGATCATCTACTACAAGTATTTTGGACTAATTTTAGGAGCCTTCCCTATGAAATCATGATGAATAAATTGTCTGCTTCAGAGAAGACAATAATTTGTTGGCTAACTTCCCAAAACGATTCCTCATTAATAATCATGCTGTCTTTCCTGATGTAGTCAACAGTTCTTTCCAGACTCAGGAGTGGGAAAGGCAGATTATGGTTTAAGAGCAGGGCAACCCATGAGATATTGTTGTGAGTACTTATCTCTTGCAGACTGCTTGTACATTGAGCCAATGATGCCGTTAGACAACTCAACAGTGGGAAAGCACAATTTAAATTTCAGTCTGGATTTCCACAGGTGAGGAGGATTCAGCACCTCGTGTATCTGGGTATTTGTGAATTTTCCCTGTGAAAAGCTAAACCAGATGTTATTAATATGTTGCAGGCTGGTGACAGTGCAGCTCATGTTCAACCTGAAGGCAATCAACCTCCAGACTGTTCGTCACCATGAGCTCCCTGACTGTTATGATTTCACCCTGACGGTACTGGGAATGCTGTTGTGTGTTTTTCTGAAGGGTGTTGGACATCACTGACTGGTCACCAGTGGTGTCTGGATTACTCTGTCAGGGCTTAGTGTACCCTATGAATAAATGTCAGTTGTGACTGTGGGAGGTTAAGTTTTAAGTGATTGTGAGGTGGTCCAGAGGCACTTGTTTGGCTTACAGCTTTTTGTGCTCTAATCCATCTGAAGTATAATGAAAGTATAAACCTCTTCTCCTTAGAGAGATGCTCCTAGGAAAGATTGCTTTCAGATCACAGGAGAATAAGGCTGTAGTTTAAAAGAATTTCACCTAGTATATAATTGATAGAGCAATTTGTGGTAAACACATTTGACCAGATTTGTCTTTCACTTTGACAGTAGTTATTTGAATAAACTGGAATTACCCTAAACTTAAGTTTCATAACTTATTCCCTAGAATGATTCTTAATCATTATGAATGATTCTTAATCATTATGCAAGCTTAGCAGTACAGTGTGCTACATATGGAGTGGTTTAACTTTGAAAAGACATGTACTCTTTTTTTTTTCTTTTTTTTTTTCTTTGTTGTTAATGCAGATAGTGTTTGATAACAAAGCACATAGTGGAAGAATTAAAATAAGTCTTGACAATGACATAGCAATCAGGGAATGTAAAGACTGGCACGTTTCTGGATCAAGTAAGTGACATAAATGTGTTGAAATTTTCATGCTAAACTTTTACTATGCTAGCACAATGTTTGTTAACCTTTTTCTTATGCAAAGATGAGGCACTGTTAGCATACATTCCCTAGTAGGGGTGCTCCAAATCTTGATTTGCTAAGGAATTGTTGTTCAACCTCTGATCTGAAATCCTTGGAACCCAGCCCCATCATTACTTTCCTTAGAAGTTCTCAAACCTTGCACAATTGGTACTGTCAAAATGAAATTATTTCACACTTCACTGTGCAACCTTTTAGTTTAGGCTACTGAACTTCATGCTGCTCATTGGTTAAGGTAGGGCTGTGAACTGTTATTCTAGCACCAAGCAACAGGACACATGATAGTGGTGGAAAGTTGAAACGGATTCACTGTTATTTCAAGACTCAGTAGCAGGAAAGATAAGGAAACGCTGTTGCTAAGGCTTGTTGGAGTGGAATGGCTAGAAAAACTTCTTACTGTTGCTTAAATGTTGTTTGGCATATATTTGGGTGTAACCAAGATGAACAGTGTGGTTAAATAGTGCGTTTTAAATAGTAGCTAACAAAGCATCCTTTGTTGGCAGATACTAGGTCTGGTCAAAACATTGTCTGAGATCTTTTTTTCTATTTTTTTTTAATTGAAAGTCAGAAGCTTTACAGGACTCTAAATTCTACCTGAGGTTTTTGTTTGTTGTTTTGGTTTGGTTTTTTTTCTGAAGAAAGCAACAGGATGAATCGTGTCCATTTTCCTACCTTATCACTTTTCCCTTTGCTTTGCCTAAGTTAGGAAATTAAAAACTGGTTGCGAAAAAAAAGAAAAGTTGTTTGTTTTTTAAAGATCCAGAATTGATTTTGACACATTTAATGAAATGCATCACAGTGTACAAAACACATCACTTATGCAAATGTCTGTTCCACTAAACAGTCTCTCTCAGTTTTGCTAGCTGCCATGTTATAAATGCACACCAGATGGCATGCTATCCCTAATGGGCAATACAAGAAGGCTTTGATACCAGGCTTCTGTAATCATCCACTTCATATCTATGTAGATCACCTCTATAACAGCTTTCAAGTCTCCCATTTTGGAGAATTGCTGCTCCTTTGTATAAATTTAGTATTAACTTGGTTTAATTTTATTTTTTCCCTCAAGCAATCACTCTTTTATCATTAAAAGTCTAATCCTTTTAGTGTCTCAGTTTCAGCTGTATGAAAGATATTAAACCAAATAACATGTTTAGTGTAGATGTGGTGCAAAATTTGACCCTAGTTGATCAAGAATGTGAATTTTAGTAACATAAGAAATGGAGAACTCATGTCTAGCTCCGTGTTGGTTTTGGCTAGCTGAGCAGCAGTGCAAATGATCTGTGCTGCTCTAGGACAGAAAATCTATTTGATAATATGGAAGAGAAGATCGTGGAATTTGTGTTTTGTTTTGTTTTTTTTTTCTTTTTTTTTTTAACAAGTTCTGTCACTCCAAAGGCCATTCCAGGGCTTGTAAAATGGACAACTCCTGCCTCTAATTCTGCAGGGCTGTAAGAAGCACACCAAAGATATAATTATTGAATTGACTGAGTTAGTGTCTGTAGTGCAGATGCACTTTTATCTCTCATGGAAGTATGTCAGATAAACTTTGTGGGGAAAAATGCTAAGATTTTTCTTAATTTAGTCTTATAAACATATTTAACATTAAACCTTATTCTTACTTAGATACTCAAGACAGTCAACAAGATGAAGTGCATCTGATTATAAACTTGCACATTTTTCTTCTTGCAGTACAGAAGAACACTCATTACATGATGATATTCGATGCTTTTGTTATATTGACTTGTCTGGCCTCATTGATCCTTTGCACACGATCAGTGGTTAAAGGAATTCGCCTGCAAAGGGTGGGTATGACTTTTTACTTGGAAATTCTTAAGTCTTGTGTGAGTCTGATGAGCCTTTTTCTTTCCTCCTTTCTCCTAGGAATTTGTAAGCTTTTTCCTATATTATTATAAGAAAGAGGTATCTTTCAGCGATCAAATGGAGTTTGTCAATGGATGGTACATCCTGATTATGGTTAGCGATGTCTTAACTATTGTTGGATCAACTCTAAAGATGGAGATACAAGCCAAGGTAAGTTTCTTACACTGTCAAATGGAAGCAAAATTTTTTTCTTATAGGTTTAAATCTCTGAGGACTTTAGACTGGCAATACCCAATTCTGAAATTTTCAAATTCTCGTTTTCTTCTCTGCAGTTTTAACTCAGATGTGTTGTTTCCAGTTGCAAGATTTAGAAACTCCAAACATCACTAGATCATATAGTGATACAGATCATATAGTGATACAGAATCATAGAATCATAGATATTAGGGGTTGGAAGGGACCTAGAAGATCATCTAGTCCAACCCCCCTGCCTGAGC
>JAOEGS010010130.1:0-25032 GCA_025447755.1 Corythornis vintsioides
ATCCTTGGCAGTTTCTCAGGCCAGGCTGGATGGGGCTCTGAGCACCCTGCTCTAGTGGGAGGTGTCCCTGCCATGGGCAAGGGGATGAAACTGGATGATCTTTAAGATCCCTTCCAAGCCTGGCCATTCTATGATTCTAAGCAGGGAGAACAAGGCTGCTGTCTGTCATATGAAACTCCCTACTCAGAAATTTGCAGTCCAGTGAAGAAAAAAACATTTTAATGTGCACAGAGGAAAGACAGTTGGAAGTAACAGTGATTACCAACAACTGGAATTGACTGGATTGTCTGAATTTAAACCATGTGCTTGACAATAACATAACACATTACTGTCAGAAAATGAAAACAGTTCTTGGAAGTATATTGATTTAGGTGATTATCTCAGAGCCCTTTTATTGTTTTTGTATCCACCCCTAATTACTGTCCACAAAACACATTAAGGAGCAGCATGGAAGAACCAAGAAAACCACAGAGAGTAGCAAAATTGGTTTAATTCCCTTCATATTTAAAGAACCTGGAGGGTTTTTTCAGTCTGTTATTTTAATAAATGTATAGCTAATACAATGCAGATATGGGATGATAACTAAGCAAATCCCAGTCAGGACAGCACCATCAATGAATTATTCTATAAGTAATTAAGCAGTATCTCCCCATCAGCTGCCCTTGTCCTTTTGGGTGGTTTTAACTTCCCAGACATCAACTGGGAATATTACACAGTGGACACAAAAAGGTCCAGGAAACTTCTGGATCACTCCTAGACTTGGTTGGAAATAGAGAGGGGCAAAGTGGGGATTGGTGGCTGGTTTGAGTCACAGTGACAACAAAGCAGTTGAGTTTTGAAGTGTTTGCAATAGAGAATAAACTGCCAGCAAAACTTTGACCCTGGATGTGGGAAAACAGACTTTGCACTGCTGAAGGAGCTCTTGAGTAAAGTCCTCTGTGAATCTGCTTTGGAAGATCTTGGGATCCATGAATGCTGAGCACTTCTGAAGAGCCATCTTTTGGTGCAAGAGTGGGAAATTCAAAAAAAAAAAAAACAAAACCCGTCTCTATCTTCCCTTGGAAAAATAAAAGGCAATTCCTAAATGGCCAGGAAAGTGTTTAGATAAAAACCACACAGCTGAAAAGAAATGATTTGAAATCTGAAATGTGTTAGCTGTGTGATCTGCTCTTCTGTTTTCTTCATAACCCTGCTCTTTGCTTGTTGCTGCTCCATTGAGAAGAAATTATCTGGTGAATTTGGCAGTTCTGATGTGCAATTTCCAAACAGAAGCAAATAATGAATGGGTAGAATAAAGAAATAATTGTGTTGAAGAATGAGTGAGGTGATAATTGAGCAAACCTTGCTGGGAACATGAGAGCTCCTGCTGTTTCCCTTTAGCTTAGCCCAGAAAGGGCCTGATATGGTAAAAACATGAATCAAGATGCAGTGCTTTGCTATCAACTTTGCACACATTGCTTTCTGTAGCTTTTATTAGTGGAATTGCTGTGGTAGATGCCAGGTGACCTCCCAGTTAGTGGTTTAAGCCACCATTCCACTTGCAAATGCTGTTTGTTCTGTCAGCCTGGCAGGAATTTTGCTTTCACTGCCTCCATGCAAAACATCAACTTCCTATTAAAATTCTGCTGGTGGCAGCCACTTGTGGACTGACTTCAAAAGCTTTTTAGTCCTGAAAACATGCTGTGAAGTTTTGCCTTTTCCTCCTTCCAGTCTCCCTGCCAGTCTTTCTATTTTCCATTGCAGTGACTGTAAAATTGTGTTGCTTTTCTGTGCTAAGCCACGGGCTAGATGCACAGGGGTGAACTCTGTGTGTGATTTCACCCCAGGTTGCAGCCAAATGCTACCAAAAGGGAGGAGCAGCTGAGAAGTCCAAACTGGCCTTGGCACATGATGCTGTCCTCAAAGTGCACTCCAAGAAAAGTAGCCCCAGGTAAGTGGCAGCACAGGTGAGCAAGTGTCATTCAGCTGTGCCAGAGCTCCTGGGTGTCTGCAGGGGGAGATTCCCACCACACTGCTGGGGAGACACTGGAGCACCACACAGGCAAGGTGTCTTCAGATCTTTGTGAGTGGCAAAAGAGGTTGAAGAAATGGGAAAGTCTAGCACAGCTCCAACAGGATCTGCTGCCTTTGGGGAGGTAGCAAAATCTGTTGTAGATTCTAGAATCATAGAAAGTTTTGAGTTGGAAGGGACCTTTCAAAGTCACCTTGTCCAACACCACTGCAGGGAGCAGGGACATCTGCAACCAGAGCAGGTTGACCTGAAATGTTTCCAGGGATTGGTTGCCCACCAGTCTGTCAAAAATTTCTTCTCTCCAGTCTGAATCTCCTCTCTTTATTTAAAACCATCACCCCTTGTCCTATCACAAGAGGCCCTGCTAAGAAAGTTGTTCCATCCTTCCTATAAGCCCCATTTTTTGTACAGACCATGGGCTGTCCATACTAATTGTGGCCCCTGAAAGGATTTGCTGCTTTTGGGAGAGAAAAGCAACAGAATTTGCATTATTTTAAGAGGCTTTCTATTCTGAGATAGTGTTAGGAGAGCATATGCCATCAGCAGTACCCAACTCCAGTTATCCCACTGCATATTCACCTGAAGAAGGAGGAATGGTGGTGTACACTGGGGAAGAAAAGCTGCTAACAAAAAGTGAGCTTTGGGGCAAAATTAGTGTTAATCCAAACTAAGCAAGCAGAACTAGGTCTGAAGCAAAGGGCAATTTTAAAGGGACTGATTTTGAGATGAGTCATTTAATTCATGCTGTCAGCTGGACAAAACAGCTCAAGAGTTTGACAGAGGAGAAAGCCTGCAGTTTCCTGCAGAGGCTGAAAAACTGTTTGGAACTTAAATAAGACAGGAAAAAAAATAATGGGTGGGATTCTAGACCTGAGTGAAGAAATTCCTCTTCATGTTGAGGAGACTGAAAACAAGCAGGGATAGCAGAATGGGAAAGGAATGAATAGACCAGAGGACACTGAGGCTGAATACAGAAGGGAGAGTGTCTGGAGAGATGATATTAGTGGAGTTAATTGAGGCTTAATACTAGTGGCCCTGGCTAGGTTATGTCTGAACAACATCAGGTTATGTCTGAACAACACAGGGTGTCAGAACTGGTTGGATTTGATGCCAGATGATGTGATCCTAAACTGGATTTGGATGTAAGCAGTACTTTTTTCTCTTTTCCTTTCTACAGAGAAAAACAGATGGAATATATGACATTGGCCAAAACTTACTTGGAATGTGGAGAACCAAAACTATCACTGAAGTGTCTGTTCCAATCAAAAGAGTTCAGGCTTTGTGCAGAGCTGTGTAAGAAGCTAGGAAAGGTATTACTCCCATAGCCTTTTCACTTGGAAAACTTTTTACTTTAAAGTTTGACTTAAATTCTGGTGATCTCTAGAAATTTGCAAGTCAACAGGAGTGTGGGGAGTGGTTTTTATCAACAGGCAGAGCTGGGTGTGAATAAGTTCTTTGGAAATCCTGTGTAATACCTTGAGTTTTAGATTCTACTTATTTTATTTTTTAGATACAAATATTTTGAAGTTGGTTTGTTCCTTAAAAATCTGTTGTTTTAATGATGATTAATACATATTTGATTACATTCAGCTGCTCAGATTACATTGTATTCAAGTGGGCTTCTCTGAGACACCTACGTGATGGAATTGCTAATTTTATTCTATTCATGGAGTTTTGACTGTTTGGAATACTTCAGTTTGATTACTGGTTTCTGCACTGCAGATAAAAGATGCTGCTGCTTACTACCAGAAGAGCCAGTGCTACAGAGAAGCCTCTGAATGCTATGAGCAGATTGAGGAGTTTGACCTGGCAGTGAAAATGTATTGTCAGGAAGAACTCTATGAAGAAGCAGCACAGGCAGTTGAAAGGTATGTCTCCCAAGACTGGAATAGAATTCTCTTTTCCATTTCCAAATCCAGCAGGATGCAGCTGGCTCCATGGGAAATTTTCACAAGACTTTTGGCTGGTGACTTCAGTTGATAGGAAGTGAAATGAACTTGGTCAAGATTCTCACCTGGATGCTGGTGGCACAGGGAAAGCATTCTGCTGCCTTCCCAGCTGGGCAGTGACTAGCTTCATCTTCCTGGGAGTTTATTCCAGTCTGTGTTACTGGTCAGGCAGCTTCTCCTTCAGCCAGTCCTCTGAACTAGGTTCTTAGGGTAAAGAAGACAAAAACTATTAAATAGAAATATTCAATACCTCTATTAAGAGTGAAATAATAACAGACTCAGGCACTTAGTCACTGAGTTCTGTAGGAGTGTTACCATTAGCTGGATGGTGTATAATGCAGCAGACACTGTGGCAAATAAAATATCTGTCCCTCAACATTTCTAACTTAAGAGCAAAGAAAAGTAATTTAAATGAGCAGCTTGCACTGCCTCTGACAGCTCCCAGTTTCTGAGGTGGACTTTTCCATACCCTCTCCCCTGTGCTGGCTCAGGGCAGCTAAGAACTGCCTCACACTGTGTTGATAAACTGATTTATGAGTATTTTTTTGCCAGAACTTTGCATATGACACTGTCCCTGCGACCTCGTTAGCACATTCTTGTGTAAACAGCTCATTTTTTGGCCACACCTTTCATTAGACCTAAGTTGATGACTTGCAAAGGTTATATACATTATATATATAATTAGTATGATATATCAATTAGAATTCTAACACGAGCTACAGTCACACACCTTCAGTGAAATCCTTTGTCACGTACCTTTAGTAATGGCAACTGGATTTTGAAGGCTTCAAGTTTGTTCAATATATAGAGATAGTTTAATCAAAGAAGTGTTAAGTTGCCTTACTAACTAACAATTATGGGGTTTTTTTAATCAGCCTCCCCAAATCATTCATGCAAATTCAGCAGCATAGGTACAAAACTCTGCACTCCCACGTTTCTTGTGGAAAGGAGGATGCTGAAAGGCTAATGATGGTTTGCTCACCCATCAGGGAAAAATTACTCATTCTCAGCATGCAGGAGAGAATCATTTTGCAAGACTGGCTATGGGGATATCTTATTAATTTCCCATCAGCCAATAATAATTAATAACAGAGTGGTTTAAAGTGTATCTTTCTGAAGGAGGCAAACAGGTAATTTGCTCAGGCACTAAATAAGCAGCAAAATATATGTAGTGTATGTAGGTAACTGTGACAGAATTGAGAGGGTTACCTAAACTGACAGGTTGGTTTGAAGTTTAACAGAATATTCTGTCAGCCTGTGGAGAATTCACTGAAATCTGCATTTATTTCCTTCTGGCTTCTGTTCCTGTAAGCAGCTGTTCTGCACTGAAGCTCACTTCAGCAAACAGAAGATTATGACTGGCAAGATGCAATTCAGATAATTTGCACAGCAATTTGATGACACGGAGAAGGCTTCACTAATGCTGTAAACATTGGGATCTTGTTTGTACCAGGAGTTTTCATGATCCTGCTTCAGACAGCCTTGTGTTGTAACAAAATTATTTCTCTAGCTCTTTTAAGATGATTGTTTTTCACCTGACAGACTTTATCACTTGAATTAGTTGGCTTTTTTTTGAAGGAAGGGCTTCTGGGGCAGCTATTTTTACATCCTAGAGGCTTTTTAAAGTGGTAATGGTTTTTGGTTTGGTTTTCTTTTTGGTCTAGCTTAGTCATCTGTGGTAGTAAATGCATCTCTTTGTTGTTTCAGATATGAAGAGCTGCTGAGTGCCAAAGGACAAGTGGTTTCCAAACTGTCCTGTACAGCCAACCAGCTGTACTTGGAAGCGGCCGCAAAGTACCTGAGCGCCAACAGGACGGAGGAGATGCTGCAGGTGCTCTCCAAGCTTGATACAGAGGATCAGCTGGAGTTCCTCAAGTCTCGGGGGTGCCTGCACCAAACAGCAGACCTGCTGCAAAGGGAAGGGCGGCGGGAAGAAGCCGCCAAGCTGATGAAACAACACGGCTTTGCCCTGGAGGCGGCCAACCTCACGGCCCTCGCCGAGTTCCGCGCCTCCTGCTTGCTGGCGGAGGCGCGGGCCGGCCTGAGCCGCTGCTCGGAGGCAGGCCTGCCGGAGGTGGAGGCGATCCTCGGAGAGGCCCTGCAGCTTTGCCAAGAGAGCAGGCAGAAGGCTGGCGTTGCCGAGGCTGTGTTTCTGCAGGGAGCTCTGAAGGGAGACGTGGCGGGGCTGAGCAGCGCATGCCAGCAGTTCCTGGCTCTGAACCACGCGGCCGGCGCGGTCGAAGCTCTCGGCGCTTTGGCTCGCTGCAGTGCTCCCTGTCTCCACCTCCTCGTCATGGCCACGCGTGGCCTGATGGCTCTTCTCAGCCTGGTCAGGGCTCTGAGGAAGGCAGCCACCAACGCAGAGAAAGACATGGTGAAGTCTTGCTTTGCCTATTTCGGGATTGTCCCCATGGGTGGCAGTTGCCAAGTGTCTCAGAACGAAGCTGAGCCCATTCTCAAGTTCCTGTTGGACAAGCCGAGTCTGAGAGAGAGAAAGACCAAAGGTGGTTTCTCAGTTAGCACAGAGGAGGTAAAATCAGCTTTGAGGCAGCACTTGCTAAGCAGGTTGTGCTCTATTAGCCAGGAGGTGCTGAGCAAGCATTACCCTGGTATTTGTATGAAGTACATTGCAGGTTTGAAGTGTGAAGATCAAACCTGTGAGGATTACCACAAGCCCTTGCTGCGCCACGAAGCAAAGACAGTGTTTCACTGCAAAATGCACCTGGTGGCAATAAGTGGGTTGCTGTTGGAAGCCACACGCACTTTCCCCAAAGAGCTCCTGAATCAGTGCAAAAGCTTTGATGACATTTTGACTGCTGACAAATATGCATCGTGTAAAGCACTCCTGGAAATGTTTTTTCCTAATCATTTTCATTTGAGAATACTCTCTGAGAACCCAAAGGCATGCAGAGAAATACTGGAATTCAGTAGCTTTATTTCTAAACCCTGCAGAGCAATGTTGAAGGAGTACATTGCATTTCAGTTTAAAAATGAAGACACTGCGGCCAGAAGAGAATCAACTGACTTGTGGCTGCGTGCCATGCAAGTGTTCCTCTTATCTTCAGGATACCCTGAAGAATTTGAGAAACTTCTTTTTAAGGAAGAGGATGATTACAGCAAAGAGCTCAACTTTGCTTTGTCAATGGCCAAAAACTTCCCAAAGACTAAAGGGCAAGGAGGAAAGGCCAAAGGAATAGAGGGCAGGCATGGGATGTTGCTACCTGACAAACATGCTGAGAATACAGGAAGACCTCACTTGTGCTTCATTCGCCTTCTGGAAAATTCCCTGGTGCAATTCTATGTTCACAAGAACCCAGAAAACTGCAAAAGGCTTTTTTTCCGTTTCATGAACGTGCTGGTGAAGAAATGCACGAGGTACCTGATTCCAAGCGTTGGCAACACGGTGATGTTGTTGGAGTTTCAGTATATGCTGTGCTGTGCTGTCCTGATGCACCTCTCCAAGAACATCACCCTCTGCTTCCCAAAGAGCTACATTGCTCTTGTCCATTTCTGGGAGTGTCTGTTCCGAAGCAAGGACCTTAGCAAGGAATTTCGAGACACGTTTGCCATTATCCAGGAGTACAGGCCAAAGGATGCATATGCAGCCATGCAGACTTTCAGGTTTCATCTCTGTTATCTAACAGAAGTTTTGTGTGGATTTCAAGGGAAGTTCAACGTCCTCCTGGATGCTTTTGAGGATCCTGACTACATAACCTCGGGGGCGGCCGAGCGGGCGGTGGTGCTGTGCCTGGTGATGCTCCTCAACGCCGACCAGGTGCAGGATTCTAGATCCAGGTGCCTCCTGCTCCACCACTTCCCCCAAATCAAGGCTCTGCTGGAATCCATGAGGCAAGACTCTCCCTCTAAAGTGCCTGGCAGGTTGCTGCGGGTTGTGGAGCAGGTGAGTGATGCCACGGAGGTCAGGGAGGTGGTGGTGGGGCTGCAGGAGCTGCTGGAGGAGCGGGACGCCGAGCGCCTGGTCGACTGCCGCTGGAAGTGGGACTCGCTCTACGTGCCGGGGCACCCGCCTGTCCGGGGCATCCTGTTCGAGCCAGTCAACCTGGACAGGTTCATCACCTCTCTGCATAAGGTGGAATATGGGGACGAGCTGGAAAAGGATCTGGAAAGGGTTCATTGCCTAGAGGACCAAAAGGATCCCCTGGAGGTCATCGCGCTCAGCAGGCAGCAGAAGCAGGAGCAGAAAGCGTCTGCTCGGCGCCAGCTGCGGCACGTCTTCCACTTGGTTTCTCTGTGGGTGAGGTGGAAGAGGAAAACCTGCTCCAAAGCTGAAATAGTTGCAGTGGAAGGAGAGGAGTTTTTATCAGCAGTCTTCAAAAGAGCAGATATGGACCAAACCCAGTGTGACCTCTGTGGAGTCAGGTTTATCCAGAGCTCCGAGAGCTACTTCAGCCGCTCGGAGAACAGCGAAGCAGACACCTCTGAAGTGACAGCAGCAGACACCAGTGGGGAAGGAAAGCTGCCTGCAGAAGGGAATGCAGCTGGAGTGGCCAGTGAGGCTTACACAGAGCACAGAAACACAGAGAAACACAGAAGGAACAGTGCTGCCTACCAATACTATGCTGACTTCTTCAGAAGAAAGGTAGATCCAGTAATATACAATGGACTGGAAGTGGTGGAGGCCATCACAGAAAAGACTTGCACCCAAGATCATTTAGCATATAAAGAAGGTTCCAACTTACTCCAGAGGAAAATCCAAGAGAATATTAAGGAGATTTCAAATGCAGTAGAGGAAATCTATGAGAGAAAAGCCTGGGCAAAAGGTAGGACCTTTCCAGTTTTCATCTGAATGATTTAAGATGACATTTGTGGCCAAACATCTAGGCCTGACAAAGCTCCTTTTGAAAATCTTAGGGTTCAAATAAAGGTTCTTTCAGGTAGCTGAGGAAAAGAAGAGCTGAAAATCCATTCTCATCTTTTCTGAGCACAAAAATAGTACAGGTCAAGTGAATAGTAGTGAACTTTGGTAAATAGTGAAGTGAATTTTAGCTACATGGTCAGATGTGGTGTGTTGTTTCAATGTATATAGTCCTACAGCAGCCTGCTGTGTTAGACCAGGGAAACTTTACTCATTTGTCTAGTTTTTCTTGCTTAGTTTTGCCTGACTTGTAGTACTTGGAGCCTTTTGTTAAGGATATCTCTTGCTACTCTACCCTTGAACTTGGAAGTTTGGTAAGCCTGAACAAAAGTGGATTCTTAATCACAGAATGTTAGGGGTTGGAAGGGAGCTAGAAGATCATCTAGTCCAACCCCCCTTCCAGAGCAGGGGCACCTAGACTAAGGATCACCTTATATACAAAGTTTTGGAGTGTCAAGCACTCAGAGGCAGCCCTGGTATTATAAAGTCCAGAAAACTATGGGATTTAAGAGATTTTTTTTTTTTTCTTTCATTCATGAAGCATTTTTCTATGCTGATTTTTGCAAGCAAAGTTGAATGAGTGGCCTAGGAGAAAAATTGTTTGGGGTACTTGCTGTGAGGAAGGTGACATCTGAAATCAAAACATCATTACTGGCTGTAGCTGTAGGAATCCACCAAGCCTGTCAGGTTGTCACTTTGCCTGTGATGTCTGACAGTAATAAAGAGCTGTAATATTTGATAAGCTCGTCAGCTCTGAGCACTGAAATATGTTGTTTGTAATTAAATGGTAGTTTGTGGTCTTCATGTGAAAGCTCTTTTTATTCCTAGTGGAAAGCTTTACATATGGATGAATTCCCTAAAGCCTTGCTTGTGATTGAGCTGGCTTTTGGCTCAAAGAACAATGGTAGTGATGAAGTAGGTTTAATTGGGTAATAGTTGATTTTATTCTGATTATTGCTTGATTAATGCTACCTTGTACTTCTATTCAGTGAAAATATATTTACAGCATTTGCCTCTGACTTCTCCCTCACTTCATGACAAGCATTTTTTCAACTCCTTCATGGTGCAGCTAAGCCAGGGCTGCAACACCTTGGGTCCATGTTTTATTTTGACTTGTGCAATTTCAGAAGGATAATGAAAACCAGGAACTTTAATAACCAAAAAGAGGTGAACCAGAATGTTTTCAGGAGTTTCAGGGATACCTGGAAGGGGACAGCACCAGGATGGAGGTGTGCTCTGCTAGTGCTGGTAATATTGATTGTGTTGGTGTTACTTACAGCATCTTCATCCCAGGTAATGGATTTTCCTGGACATGAGGTCACTGGTGACAGACTTGGTTCTCTGTGGCATCTTCATCCAGCACAGCTCTTTTTTTAGCTGCTGTTCATCTCTCAGCTAAGTGTTCTTACAGAATGTTAACTGTGCTTCATTCCAGCTGAAGAAATAATAACCAAACATGCTAACAAATTGATTGCCACCCTTGACGAGGCTCATAAGTGGCTGAAGAAGATGGATTCTCACAGGATAAAGGAAGAAGGTAGGTTTGAAATGACCCAGGTGTCTTGTGCTCTCCAGAAGACACTTTGGGAAAAGTCTCTTAGCATCACTTCAGTCACCAGTGTTGTGGATATTCACCTCTGGGCAGCAAGAAACAGGCAACCCCATGGGGGAACTCTGAAAACATGGGTTAGCCAGTCTGTCCTCAGTGGCAGAGTGTGAGCCTTGCAGCTGGTTGCAGGGTGGCCAGGATGGAGCAAACCTCTCCTCCCCTGGCCCTCAGCAGATCCTGGAACTGTGGTTCAGGTGCAGTCTGCAGGACCCAAACTTCTCCAGCAGAGCAGGAGAGAACTGCAGAATTTCTCAGCATGGTAGGGGTGGGAAGGGATATCTGGAGATCATCCCTCCAAGCCTCATGCTAAAGCCTAGAAACCATCTTCACCAGTAAGATAGGGTGTTTCCTAACTGCAGCAGTGTGGATCCAAGTCCTTGGAAACCAGCTCCCTCAAAAACTGATCCTGAGCTTGTGATGTGGAAAAATACTGTACACAGTTGGTTTTCTTTTGTCTTCACTTACATTTCACTTGGCTTTCACACCAAAAGTGCCATAAACTGATGCAGTCTATTGCATCACAGACTTCTGAGGATAAGTTGAAGACTTCATTATATGTTTTAAGTGCATGTTTAGGTGTTGGGATTACAGCAGTGGGATGGCAAGGTAACAAGGAGGTGATTTGCCTTAGGAATTGCACTCTGTGTAAGAAAGCATTAAACACATTGTCATATGAAGCCTGCTGCTTGATCATACACCTGTGAAGGTCTAGTGCTGAGATAAAATAGCCAAGTCCTAGCTTATCAGAAGAAGAATAGGTGGTGGGGTGTTCCATTCTGAATTCATTTCTTGGTTTTAATGTAGGTGTTGTGCATGACAGAGAGCTGGAGAAAGAAGTGGAAGATGAAAGCATGGCTTTTGAAGAGCTCTTCTATAAAAAACTCTCCAGAAAAAAAGGAAAATGTGTGAAATCATAACGAGAAGAAACCTGCAGGTGGCTATTCTCTCATCTTAACAGGTTTTTTTTAATCCTAAAATTAGATTAACGAGAAAATAGAGGGATTGGGACAGACGTGGGAAGAGTCTGAAGAAAAAAAACCAACTTAGGCTATTGTTTTTTTCTGTCACTTGTCTTGTTAGAATAATTACCTGTGTAGTGGTGATGTAATTGTTAAAACTGATGAGAAATTTCCTTTCAAGCCAACGTGGAAGTTGAAAGTAACAAAAAGCCAAAGAAACAAACTAGTAGGGGGAAAAAAAAAAAAAATAATGGTCCTGCCTTTTCTCAGGGGTGTTTTTCCACTCAGCCTTC
Source organism: Corythornis vintsioides (assembly GCA_025447755.1). Taxonomy (NCBI): domain Eukaryota; kingdom Metazoa; phylum Chordata; class Aves; order Coraciiformes; family Alcedinidae; genus Corythornis; species Corythornis vintsioides. The sequence goes on from JAOEGS010010130.1 coordinate 11,698, forward strand.
TCTTTCCTCTTCCCTGTTACATCATCATTCTTCTGAGTTAGAACACTCAGAAAATTAGAAGACTAGTCTCTCTGATTTTAAGAGGTTTTAATTGGGTTTTTTAGGTTGCCAATGTAAACTTGCTGTGTTCCAAGTCTTGGAATGTTTGGGAATTTGTGAGTCTTCAGATTAGATAGTTGATGTTTCTCCTCTCTATTTTTATAGCCAAGAACAGTGATTTCTAAATACATTGATATTTTTGATAGTGTACATACTTCTAAATTGATAGTTATGAAAGTTATAGACTGGCTTCTATTTTCTACTGTTAACCTGCACCTGATGAAATACAGATAACCTTCCTTTTCCAAAGGGTAAGACATGTTTTAAGACTTTTGTAAGTTTGAATTGCTCAAAGGCTTTTTGTAATGTATAATAAACATCCCACAGGTTTTGTAAAAACACTCCAATCACTTGACCTGGGCTTATTTCTTTGGAATGTTGTTTTTTCTTTCTGAAAGCTGTGACTGAGCCACAAGTGAGGCTGACCACTTGGTTTAGATGATCTTCTAGGTCCCTTCCAACCCCTAATATCTGTGAATCCAGAGCATCAGCTCATACTGATGCTGTTTTACTCCTGGGCTTCCAGTGTCCCCTTTAGCAGTGCTTCCAACTGCTGTGTCTGCATGTTACATCTCAGTAGAGTATTATTTAGCTGGTGAAATGTTCAGCCTTGGAAAGGGAGCCACTTTGGATACATAACTAATTGCTCCAATGATTACCTTGGGAGAAAAACTTAATTACTTGTTATTTTGGTGAGTGCTATGGGAGCAGGGTGGGCAGCAGCAGTTCCCTCCTGCACTGTGACTGGTGTTCCCTGCCACAAGACCCTTTCCAAAGTGCTGCTGCTTACAGAAGCCCTGTGGCTTGAGCAAGGGTCCAGAAGAAGAGTTAAAACCCATGCATTGGTGACTTGTAGTGCTAAGGACTGGAGAGAAATGAAGAATGAAGGAAGTTGGATCATTAGTGTAACTCCTTTGGCTTTGTTTTCTGCAATGATGTGGATTTTGCACTTGGGATTACTCCCAAGAGACTTTCCTGATGAGTTTCTCAGCTTGAGTGGGCACCTTTGTGGCAGTAAATGCTACCTAAACGTTTTAAGGACAATTAGCATTTAGAAATCCTTGTGGGCCATGGTTTAAAGATCTCCTGATCACACTTGTTCTTAATGGGGAAAATGAAGCTTCCAAAACATCAAGCAAAGAGAAAACAAAGAAGTAATAAGAACAGAAATTCCATTGCATCAAAAACTGCATCTAACATATTCTTGGTGCAGGTACTTGGATTCCTGGGAGGGTTCCACACAAACCACTGGACTTTCATTCTCTGACATGAAATCAGCACTTCCAGGTGCAGGAACAAGAGAAATAGTGACTGCCAGCCACAATTAACAGCAATTCCACTTTCAGGGCTCATGCTGTCAGAGCTTTAAGTAATGTTTAAGCAGAGATGGGAAATCTAGTCCAATATCCATGATAAAGAGATTTATTTTTTTTTTCCCCTCTGATGGCACAAACAAACCCAGCCCTTTCTTTTCCATGGCAGATAATGATCCTATTTGAATGTTTAATCAGCAAAAAGGAGTTCTCCAGATATACTCTTGGGATGGTTATTTTTGTTCATTAAAAAATCATTTTCACCTCTGGTGGAAGCTCCAGTGCTCTGGCACCAGCTGCACCCTGGACTGAAAGGGCTTGAGAGCCCTGGCAGTGGCTCTTGGCTCAGTCCATGAGCTGCATCTTGCACTGCAACCTTGGAACTGAGTGGTGGCTGCAGCTGCCAAGATAACCCACCCACTGCTGCCTGGCTGAGCCATGCTGACTGCAAAAGAATGTGGGAAAGGCTTCAGAAGCCCAGAAACTGGTGACTTGAAATCTTTCTCCCTGCTGCTACAAGAATGGCACCTAAACTGAAGAGGGAAATATTTGCTGTCACTGAGGACAGGGTTGTGGACAACTGTTCCAATTCCATACTACTCAAGGAAAAAAAAAAATCTCATGCACCTTATATTAAGATAATGACAGTGTGGTAACTGATGGGTGTTTTCCACCCTTTTCCTTTATTCCCTCTTAAAAGCATTGTTCCATAATACTGTCCCCAGCTTCCTTCCAAAACCCTCTCCTGCCAGCTCTTACAAACTCTGATTCAGCAGAACATTTAACTGCTCCCTGCTCTCTGCTTTCATTCCTAAAGGGAACCCTTTTGCCCTTGTGCTCACTGATGAGGTAGGAGGAAAGAAATTGTCTCACTATAAATAAAGCTTTTCCTGCCAGTAATCCCCACGAGGATTTGCTGAGAACTATGATGCACCTTATGTGAAGAAGGATCACAGCCACTGCTGCTGAGCTTTTGCCTTTGTTCTCAGAGCCTTTGCATGGAAACCTTCCCCACTGCCCTCACTGAGGTGTCTCTGGATCTTGCTGTGGGTGAAATTCGTGGCACATCTGTCATTCAGCCTCTCAGTTAACATGGGAGCTTAGGAATAGGTGAGCAAAGCACCAGACACCAACCCTGGTGCTTGTCTGTCTTGGTGTAGTGGATGTGAGAGGCTTTGTCTGCCCTAAAGCCCATTATTTGCAGGAGCTGGTGTGGTGGGAAGAGTTCATGGAGTTTGGTTTGTAGTTTTCATGCCTATGTTTGTATGCCAAGATTTCTGACTTTAATGTGAAATACTGTATTTACATGCTAAAGCAGTTGAATTTTCAGGCTAATGGCTAATAACCAACAAATAATCTGTGAGAATTAGAGCATTTAATTGTTCTGCTCTCAACTATGATAAAATCATAGAATGGTTTATAACATTTCAAGACCATCCAGTCCAGGGATGCAGGGAGCATGGACATCTGCAACCAGAGCAAGTTCTTCAGAGCCCTGGCCAACCTCCCCTGGGATGTTTTCATGGAGCAGGTTGTCCAGAGAGAGGATAGAAATTCCATCCCTGGAAACACTGAAGGTCAGGGTGGACTGGGTGACAGCTGTGTGCAGTGAGATGTCTCCAGCAGCAGAGGTGGGAATGCCAGCACCCTGGCAGCCAGGATTATCCTCTGCTTGAGCTGATGTGGCATTAAACCAGGATCTGTTGCCTGGGAGAAGGCTCTGAGGCTGGTCAGTAGTGGCCATTCTGTGCTGTACTGGGATGCCTAAGACGTGCAGGAACTCTGGGGACTATTTCACTGGACTGCAGTAGAAGATGAGGAGGAGCTCCCTGTTTTCTCCATCTTGGATTTACAGGTAGGTACCATGGTGAGCTGCTCAACCTTGTCAGACTACAGCAGTGCTGGAGGTAACTGGGTCAGACCAAGGGGGGTGCAGGCCAGTATCCTGGGATTGCCCAGTTCTGATCTTGGGAAGCCCTCTCCTCCTCCCAGGTCAGTCTGTTCCTTTACAGGCTCTAGTTCATCACCAGCAGGGCAGGAGAGGCTGTTCCACAGGCCATCCCTGGCTGGTGAGGCTGCTCCTGTCCCTGTGCTTGCTCAGTTCAGGATTAGTGTTGTTTACATGACTCCATTAATCAGTAGAGTTGGAAGATTTTAGGACAACTAGTGGTTTACAACGTTATATGATCATTATCAACTGAATTTTTGAGTAATGCTGTTGTATTTATTTCAATCATGATTATCAAGCAGATCTGAAGCATTGAAATATTTTAACAAATCATGCAGAACCACATTTTCCACAGTTCCTGGATAAAATACAATCAAACTTCCTTAAAGATGCACTTTGAGCAGTTAACAAGGAACTCTTGGATGGAGACCTGCATAAAAAAAAAACACCAGAGGGATCAAGCTGAAGTAAGTAATGAAAAAAAAAACCCTGTCAGCTTCCAAGCTGCTCTGCTTGTCTCTAAATAACATGCCCAGGGAACTCTCACTTTTTCTTGACCCAGTCACTGTGAATGTGTCTGCTTTCCAGTCTGATGCTGCTCAGACAGGATTAAACTCCAGCTAATAGGAGGGAATTGTGCAATGTTACAGTCACAGTTTCTCCTCACTCTTGACTTTGGCAGAAGGAGTCTGATGCTAAAAAAAGGGGATAAACTTGTAGTATCATGAGCTGGGCCTGTGACTTGGGTCATTTATGGCTCTGTGCTCTGAGCAGTCTTGGTATAAGAGGTAAGAAAAGATTTTGGTCATTGCATGGAATATTTTCTGTGTTGGGAATCAAAATCTGATTGCTGTTTGTTACTGAAGGGTGGGCATGAGCGTGGAGAGGAGATTTCTGTCTAGTTCCACCCCCAGCCCTAAAGATAAAAGTCCTTTTGCATCCCCTCACCTTGGACACTTTGTGTTGTCTGGTTCAGAAATGGCTCTTTGTGATGCTCTAGTGGCTTGTGATGAATCTTCAGTAAGTAGTGCTTTGGGGACCTGGGTTAGAGAGCTTCCCATGGCCAGGAGGAGCAATAACTGTCTTAAGCAGCTTGTCTAAGGCTGGGACCACCACTTGGACTGGCCAACCAAGTGCAATCACCTGGTGATGTAGCCTGGGTGTTTAATTGGCATCAGTGGTGCATCTCCTTTTCTGGTTGAAGTGATTTGGTGGGAATTGCCACAGCAAGATTGTGTCCTTCAGGAAGAGAGAACACAGACTTTCCTGGTTCAGTGCCATAGTGTGGACCTCCATACTCCTGCTGACCAGAGGTGGGGTGAGAGAGAAGAGGAAATAGTGCTTCTTGTCTGATGCTTGTCTTCTAGCCACCCCTATTGCACTCATGCTGTAAAGATTACTAAAAAGTTAGCTAGAAATGTAGAATAAAATTCTCTACCTACCTAATTGGATTGACAGATACGTGGGAAAGATACCTGAACCATTCAAAGAAGTCCCAAACTTCACAAGCCTTTTTTTTTTTTTTTTTTATGAAAGCTGCAATATTCAGAATAAAAATGAAGTTCAGAGGGTTTACCTCAATGATAAATGACACAAGATCTCCCATTTTAATCTAATAACTCTTCTGTTTTCTCTTTAAACTTTATCTCAAGCCCAGACCCTGAGATCTGGACTAGACTACTGTCAGAACCCAGGTTTTTGTATTCCCTTTAGTTCCACGTGGGGGACAGTCTTGTATTGATGACCCCAGGCCTTCCCCACTTCTCACAGTGCCACTTGCACAGAAGTGTTGGATCCTGGCTTGCCACTGCAGCTCTGCATTTTGTGCTGAGTGACTTGGGATGTTTTCTGTGTCTTGCATTAACCTGAACTTTTCAGTGTCTTCAGCCAAAGCTAGTTTTCCTCCTCGGCCAGGGGTGCTCAGCTTAGTGCCTTCTTGCAAAGAAGCAAAACCTGAAGGGCGTGCTTCCTTTCAGGAGCCAAACATTAAAGAGGAATCCTAATTGATCACAAAACTCAGGATTACACCTCAAAATTTGGCACTAGTGACTAAATTGGAGTGTTGTGACAGGGAAAAGAGAAAGGCAGGGAGTGTTTATTGTCAGATAGCCTCTGTTCCTTTCCACTCCTGAGGGGTAGGGTGGAGACAATCAGCAGTGAACACCAGGCAGGATTTTATAGCAGCTTTTTAAGTGGGCACTAATAAAAGGTGCTGTAGAATCCTCTTGCCCAGGGTGCTGGCTGAGCAGCACTGCCCCATTTCCAAGTGAAGCACTTGGCCAGTGGGTGTGCGTGGAGGAGAGAGTGGGATCGTGCTGGAAAAAGCACTCACTTTTTTAGCCAGACAGCACTTCTGCAGCAAATAAAATCTCTCTCTCCAACAGATGGAGGAGAGGGGAGTGGGAGGGGAGTTGGGGAGTGTGCTTTGTCATTTCTCTTTGCTGCCTGCAAGGGAGGCTCCATGAAATGCCAGGCCAGGCGAGTGCGTTGGGAAGCTTGGCAGAATCCAGGGGGGAGAGGCAGCTCTCTGGGAAGCACCTTCCAGCTGGGACTGGCAAAGTGCTTTACAGACATGAGGCAGCTGAGCTTTGTTATCCCAGTGGACACAGAATCATGGAATCATAGGATTGGTGTGGTTGGGAAAGACCTTTAAGGTCATAACATCCAACTGTTAACCTGACGTCCCTCAGCACCACATCTCCACACCTTCCAGTCCCCCCAGGAGTGGTGAGTTCCCCACTTCCCTGTGCAGCCTGCCCAGTAACACCTTCAGTGAAGTTTTTCCTCATGTTCTCATCTAAACCTCCCCTGATGCAACTTGAGTCCATTAACACATGAAATATCACTTGTTACTTGGGAGGAGGATGTGCCACCCAGCTCACTGCACCCTCCTTTCTGGCAGGTAAGGTCTCCCCTCAGGACATGGAGTGATTGTTCCTACTGGGAGATGGAGAAATTCAGGAATAAAGAGGAGATGCCATGCTTTAGGTGCACAAGAATAGTGAGTTCCAGGGCTGGAGCTCATGCTACTGGCACCTCCTGCTGCCAGGACAGGACCTGACTCCCTGTGATTGTTGTTCAGAAGCCTGGCACAACACGGGGGATTATGGATGTGCCTGAGCCAGCCTTTCCCTGGGGTTCACTGTCACTTTCTTTCCTTGATCAGGTTTAATTCACCTGTCACTTCTGGTAGAACTGGTGACATTAAAGCTCTCCCAGAAAACACATTTTCTCATCTGAGAACAGCAAGGAGGAAATAATGAAGTGGGAATATCTGTACTGTTTCCACCTGCAAAATCTTAGTTTTATTCCCCCTCAACATTTAAGTGGGAAGAGGGGGGAAAAAAGCATCTCTGACCATTTTCAGTATAAATTGTAATATAAATTGTAATATAAACTAATGATCTTTTCACATTTTCTTCAAGTGCTGCTGTTTTAAAGCAAGGTCAAAATCCTGGTTATGTGAAGATAAGTATTTGGGTGAAATGTTTAAACATGAGCTCAGAGAGATCTGGAAGTTCTGCTGTCCATGCACTGGAAGTAACAGAGTGTATTTGCACTCAGCATAAATGTTTCCAGAGACATTGGAATATATTTTTTTTAATATATTCACAGGATAGTGGAGTAAATCTGAAAAACTCAGAGGTGGTGGAGGCCCCATCATCTGGAGACATCCCAGGTGGGGTTGAGGAGGCTCTGAGCACCCTGCTCTAGCTGAGATGGCCCTGCTCTCAGCAGGGGTTGGACTAGAGCAGCTTTAAATGTCCCTTCCCACCCAAACCAGGCTCTGATTCTGTTGTACAGGGATTTCTGAAGCTAAGCCTCTGCAATGTTTGACTTTGTGGCTGTTTGTGAGGAGATTCTGGCTGTGCCACACAAGTGCCTGGTGTCCTGTCTGCTTGGTTAGCTATCCAAACCATAGATTCAGCTCCTGAGTTGATGATTGGAAACTGTGGCTCCCTCAGCCCAATCCATACTGCTTGTTTCTGCCTTGCTAAAAGGAGGTAGCAAAATACATTCTAAATGTCTTGCATTCAGCTTGCTGGTTTTAGAAATGCAAACTGTTTGTGTCTTCAGTGCTGACTCAGAAAGGGAGGTGTTTCACTGAAGCTGAAAGGGAAATGACCCTGTATCTTCTCCAGCTTGTTTGGCATTTCATTTCTCTGTCCCTCTTTGGGGATCTCTGTCCTACTTATTGTCACACATATTAGTCTTGGCTGATGGACATGGAGAGATAAAGAGCCTTGAGCAGTAACAGCTTTATAAACAAAGAGAATTCTTCTCCTTCATTTATGAGAAAAATCTATTAAGCAGAATGAAAGAGCATTAACTGACCCATTTCCAATCTCACTTAGAAGTAGATTAACAAAGCAACTAAAATGTAATGTACTTAAAATGTAAGTTTGATGGTTTATTTTTCTGCCTTGGTGTGAAGAGGCAGAATCAAACAATAGTTGCTTCAAAAAAAACCCAGACAACTGGGCCCACTGACAGGGATATTTTCTACTAAAATGTGTTTACAGCTTATGAACTGAATATTGCCATGTAAAGGTCAGATTTGTTTATGAAATCATAAATTACACCTAGGAAAAATCTATATTGTCAGTCTCAAAAGTCCAGTCAATATAAGAGCTGAAATTCCCTCCAGTGATTTTGTGTGTAGGATTTGCTGAAGTTATAAATTATATGTAAATTTTCTTACTTCTTGCTGCCTGAAAAACTAAATTCAATACCAAGACCATTTGAATTTGACAGGTTGATTGGGAGTTGAAACCTGGGTTGAAGCTCATCTACAACCTAATGAGAAAACCTCAGAGGGGGAGTTAGCCTTTTCTGCTTGTTGAAGGACAAATGGCCACAAAGAACTCCTTATTCAAATAGTTGAAACTTCAAAATAAAATTCAAAAGATGTTTAGTTATTGTTCACAGTATTCTATGTACTTCTATTTAATTGATTAAAGCATATCAAGTTTTTGTCTAGCATAGGAAATAGGAATTTACATCCAAATCAGCTTAACTTGAATCGTGAAGAAAAAGGAATTCCCTTAGAGACAAGAAGCATTATCTGTCTTTTTCTAATAGAATACAGTCTAAAAATGAAGTTACCTAATTATACACTCTTCTAGTTACCCAAGAAAAAGTACCAGATTTAGTAAAAGCACCTCACTTCCTTGCAAAACAGCATGTCTTAATAATTGCTAAAAGTGAGAATCAATCTTCAGAAAAATAACTAAGTGTAGCAAATGTGAGATAAGAATAAAGCCCCATTTTGAATCAGGATGTGTTCTTTGCTGAGCTACATCATGTTAAAATTAGCTTTTTCAGCCTTATCCATATGTTACCTTTCTCTCTGAGCTCTTGTAGGCTTTGTGTGAATTTGATGATAGCTGCAAACGTTTTTTGTTTTGGTTTTTTTTAGGTTCTCTTTCTGGTATCAGTTGAGTAATGAGCAATTAACAGATGACCTCAAATGATGTGGTGACCTCAGATGCCCAGTGCATGTGGTAAGCACTCAAATAAATACTAGGTGCTTGGCTCTACAGTGAAATCCAAATTTCTCTGGTCAGAAATAGATGCAGTTTGTGTAGAGACTGTAACCCCTCAGATGGGAACCAGTGCAGCCATTCCACTGGTCTGTGGGATCAGCTGGAGTGTCCAGCTGCCTCAAGCTAGAGCAGAGAGAAGGATGAACCTCTGAGGTGCCCTGGGGTCTACATGGGATCCATCTCTCTAGTGTCTCCTGAAGCTTTGTCTTGAAGACAGCACTGAAGTGGTGGGAGCATTTGGACACTAAATGGGAGCCTCTTCCTCATCCATCATATTCAGACCAGCATCTCTCACTTCAAGACCCCAACACAAAGCTAAACTGCTGGCAAGGTTCTCTTTGGGACCTGGGCTTTTCATGCAGGCATAAGAGACTTACTGGAGAAGAAAGGGACCAAGACCAAAACCAGTAGCTGTGGCACTGGAGGCTGTGGACTGGTAGAGAGAGAGATGTTGGGATGAAGCTCTAGGACTTGATGATCCTGGAGCTCCTCTCCAACCATTATAATTCTATGATTTTAAAAATTACACAGTGAATAAACCAAACTGTAAGTCATGTGCAATCATCCCCAACCACCTGGAGTTACCAACACTACCCACTTGTTAACTCTGTAAGAGAGATTCAGCTTCTCTTTAAATTCTCACCTGGAAAAGTGGCCATAAAAAGGCCAGGCTCAGACAGATTCTCTTACTGAAGTCTTTCAGTATTTGCCACAGTGTCATTCCCTCTAAATTGTCCTCCTAGAGAGCACTCACTGAATGTTAAAAACTGATAAGGTGTGAATCTTGCCCCCAGATATTTTCTCTGCCCTTGCAATATAGGTGCCTGTATTACTGTCACACTGACATTTTGATTTAAACTTTTTTTTTTTTAAGTCTAAAAAGAAATTAATTCCTATTCCTGTCTTAAAATTAAAAATATAAAGCACAAAGCAAAGTGATTCAGGCAGCTGGCCTTGCTGCTTTGTGGTGCCTTTGGGTGAAGGAAAGAGCTGTGTGGGGTTTTATGAGGTGATCCTGATAGATTAAAGATAGATTTGAAGAGGCTGTCTGAATTTTCTCAGTGGGGGGACAACAAAATTGCCACCTATATATATATTTAATTTTTTTTCCTCACCTTTTCACCAATGAAATGTCAAGCCTGGTTTTCCTTGGCTAGGTTTTCCTAAGTTAGAGACTGTGAGGAACACTGGCAAATGAGAAAGGGATAAATAAAAGGTTGTAGCCACCTGTAGCCATAGGAAGAAATAGCATTTCTGTATATGTAATGCTTCCTCCATGCCTTCTGCCTGAGGAGACTGAAACAGCATGCATGCCAATGCCTCATTCTTCAGCACATCCAGTTAAACTTAATCCCTTCCAGCAGGAGGAAAGTTGGTCTGGTCTTTGGTCTTGTTTGAAGCAGTTAAAAATCTTAGTGTAGCTGTTCTTAACTGGTGATTCTTATGCCAAGTTCTGTTCCAAGGAGGTGTCCCTGAGGTAGGGGCAGCTCTGATGTCACTGAGCTGGGAGAGCAGATGAGAAATTGTGCCCCTAGCATTTGATGTGTGATGTACGTGGGCAGAAGAAGGGCAAGGAGATTGTTTCCCTCTCCAAAGGAGCCTATTGCTGTGTCTGAAGGGCACACAGCAGGGGAAAGGCTGTATTGAGCATGGTCCTCTTGACCTAGTAGCCATGGTTTGTGATGCTTCAGCTTTCCACTTCTGTTCACTGCAGCATGAGGAGAGAGGCAAAACCAGTGCTTGGCTTGCTGGCGTGTGGCTGTGTGCTGAAATACCACCTCCAGCAAACCCCTAAGCACTTAACTGCCTGCTCTTGCCTTCTACATCTTGCTCCTTTGCTTGGCTGTGGGTAGGTTGAGAGCTATATAGAAGCACTCCCAGTGCTTTGGCTGCCCTTGTGTTCTCTGGGGTTGAGCCAAGTTCATTAAGGCCGAGTGGAAAATCCCACACTTTCTCATCATTTTTCACCCTGTCCAGCTCTGTGCATCTCCTGCACTCTTCTTTTGCAAGGCTGAGACAGGAAAGCAATGAAATTAATGCACGAGGAGCTCAAAAGCTCCTAAGTAATGTAATAGTGAGCATTGGCACAGGAAGCCAAAGGGAGCTCCATCAAAAAAAAATGTGGCAAGACTTCTCAAGTGCTTCTCTGAGGGGTCAGAATTAATGCCATGTGCTCATTTTATTTGTTACATTGTGATATTAATTTTAAAAAACCCCAAGAATTTGCCAGAACAGATTCTCCTATTTCAGTTCTTTTGCTGATTGGGTGTCTTGTCCATCAAAATCTTCTATATATTGCTGATTCTAACCAGGGCTCCCTGGAGTGGCACCAGTTGTCCTAAGCATGCAGAGAAGGAACAGCTGGTGACTGCTTTTATGCACCATCTTCCTCTAAATATTAGAGGGTGCTTTGCAATGTAATATTCACATTTATACCTCACTAATACCAAAAAGTCCTAGCTGAAAGGGGAGCCTGAAGGTACTATTTTCAATATCTACATGCTGTGGGAGAGAATCTTGTCCCCCTTTCCACCAAAATATCATAGCTAATTAGGCAAAGAGTGGAGGAGGAAAGCCAGGCACCACGAGATGAGGTGACTTGTGCCTGGCTCCAGAGCAGAGCAGTGTTGTCTGTGCTGAGAATAGAGTTCAGTCTCCCCCTCATCATCAGAATCTCTTCCCTGGGCTCCCCTGCAAAGTCTCAAGTGAAATGCTGCATTTTTAATGTGGTGTTACAAAACCCAGAAGTTCTAAGGAAATATTATGCATTTTTAATAAATATAGAAAACTGCAAAATACTTGAGATCCAGAGTGTCTTGGGATATGGCTGAGCAGTATTCATTCACTTTTATGAAAGGTTGTTAAAATCTTTATTGAAACTAGGAAAAAAGAAAAAAAAAAAAAAAAAAAGAAGGGAAATAGAGAATTTTATTTCAAGGATTCTGCTTCATCACATGCTTTCAGACACTCAGGAGTTCTGCTCCAGGGCTTGACAACCTTTTGGGGGAAAAAGTAGTGTTTCTTTTCTCTGGTAAGAATATAGACATGGTTATGAAGTAGAAACTGCTTCCAAACACTAGGAACTGTGTCATTTAAAAGTGTAGCTGTGCAAACATTGTCTCCCACTGTTTTCAGCTCAATGTTGCCTGCACACTTAGTGGCAATGAAAATCAGTGTCTCCCATAAGCTGAGATTCCTCCTCACTGTACATGAAGCACAAAACAAGCTGATGTGCAGCAAGGAGAGGTGTTCATGGCAGGGAGAATGTTCAAAGCTTCTGAGCAGTTTTTAAAGCTGTGCTGTCAACCAGGGAATTTGGTGTCTTAAAAATCCACATGGAGCTTCTGTGTCTATGGAGGTGTCTAAATACTTAGGGTACTTTCAAGAAATGCATCCAGCATCAAATATTGCTCTAATAATAGTAAATATTAAGGCACATGAAGTCAGACAGTTTGGGTTTGGCTTCTATTCCCATATCACTGTCTATTTCTATTTTATTTCTATTATTTCTATTTCTGTCACTTGTTACGTGACCCTCCTCGAGTTTCTTTGTGCCTCAACCTTCTCACTTCTAATATTCATTAAAGGGAATTGAAAAAAAAAAATCCATAATTATCCACCAGCTCTAAGTTTTGATCAGGTCACTTGTTAACAAAGTCCCTACATGCCTTGCATCACTGGGTGAGATTTCCTGATGGATAATGAGCTTTGAGATACTCCAATGAAAGGTGTTAGCAGTTGTTGAAATGTCTCTTTTGAAAGTGTTTTAATGGTAACAAGCCATTCTGTGCATCTTCCTAGAGGGCAAGAGTCATAATCCTGTTTGTGTGAGTTTAGCACAGAAAAAGCACAAATGTGGAGTGTCAGGAGATCCTCATTTGATACCAGTGAGTAGCTCTTAAAATAACACATAATTTCCAAAACAGGTCATTGAGAATTATCCCTCATCCTCAAATCCTGCCATTTATAACACCCCTATGATCAATGCCCTTGCCCATTGCAGCATTACCTGAATTTGATGCTGATTAAGTATATTCACAACTTAGAAAGTGAAATAAGGAGAATGTCAGAGGAAACTAACACAACTTTGATGAGGCTATGGTGTGATTTTCTGCCCTTTAAACAGGAAGCTAATTCCTGAAAGAAACACCAGAATTATCTTCATTATCATTATTCTTCTTTAGATAAGAAGTTGCCAAAGTCTGGGTGTTTTTTGCTTTAATTATCTGCTGGTTTGCTGACTAAGGCTGAGGATTTTCTGGATCCTGATCTTTTGCTCTTGTGAATTTATTCAGTGCTGTCATTGTGTAAATGGCTGTAATATTAGTAAAACCCCAGTGGGGTTTTAGGACTTGGTTTCTATTGGGACCTATTTGCTTCATTACATTTAACATTCATCTAAGGAGTAACATTGATGCAAATGATTTAT
>JAOEGS010010131.1:0-14106 GCA_025447755.1 Corythornis vintsioides
CATCCAATGACAGGACAAGAGGCAATGGGTGCAAGTTGGAGCACAAGAGGTTTAGGGTCAACACAAGGAAAAACTTTCCCAGTGAGGGTGGCAGAGCTCTGGAACAAGCTGCCCAGGGAGGTTGTGGAGTCTCCTTCTCTGGAGACACTCAAGACACACCTGGATCTGTTCCTGAGTGACTTAGTCTAGGTGATCCCGCTCTGGCAGGGGGGTTGGACTAGATGATCTTTCTAGGTCACTTAAATCTCTAACATTCTGTGATTCTGTGTTAATATAGTTTGAACATACATTTAATTTTCCTTTTATGTGCTCTACCAAAAAAATTCTCACTGAATTATACAGCTGCTTCCTTCAGCATTTGATACTATGCACAGTAACTGAATAGTTATTTAAAGAATTTTCAAAAGCATATTGGCAAACATGTAGATTTACAAATTTTGCAAATTTGCAAGCTGTCTTTGAAAGACAAAAGCATATTTCTGAGTACATAGTATTATTTGAATAAATGCATTAAAACAGATTATTTTTATATCTACAACTTGACATTTTAGATTATTTTTTCAGAAGTTTTGCTATTTAAATATTTTCCAGTAGCTTCTTTACATTGACCCATTTTCTTGTTTTGATGCAGGCAATAAATGAGGAAAGCAATAAATTAAGTTTCACTGATATTTGAAAATCACCTTTGAATAGGCATTTGCAAGGCTCATTGAGCTGCTTCTTTGCAAGCGTTTATTTTTAAATATGGGGTTTTTTTCTGAAATACTTGAATTCCTGTTAATCCAATGAGACTTAAATCTTGCTTTCTTCAATGTAATATTAAAAAAAAAACCAAACCCTACAATGCCTGTGTGTCAGAATTCCTTTTAAGAAAGATTTGATTGCAAACATAAACAAAAAGCCTTTCTTCTATTGTACTCCTTTATGATCTTCAAACAGGTTTCTATGAAAAGGACTAATATTTTTTCCATTTTAAGCCATATTCACCTTTGCAGTTAGTAAAGACAAAAAAAAAAAGAAAATTTTATGTTACAATTAATTCCTGATTGTAATACTACAGTATATTTCATGTTGTGTTCTAATTATGCAGATATGCATTAGGTAAAATAAAAAATGCATTTGTTTAAGTATTTCCATAACCACATTTGAAACTGTTGAGTGGTGGGGGTCATATATAAAACAAAGTGTACACATAGTTTAATATTGAACTACAAACTACTCAGCTACTTTTAGGAGAGCCATGAGAGGAAAATATTTGGCCTATAAATACAGCTAGATTCAGAAATCTACTTTATTAAAAAATGCAAACAACATAGGCTCAGTCCACAGTATGAGACACCAATTTGAGGAGTGTCAAGAGAGAAAGAGAAGAGTAAAACCAAGCCAAAATTAAAAAAAAAAAAAAAAAAAAAAAAAAAGGCAATTTCAGCAATCCAGTTAACCAGAGCAAAAGAAACTTCCACTGCTAAACAGAATTAACTTCAGTTTCTCAGTTAATTCATCAGTTTACTCAGGACATAAGTTTATCTTTTTAAGCATTCATGTCTCTGCCAGTGATCTGGACCAAGCTGACTAGAGTACTAACAATCATTTCAAGGGCCAAATGCTCAGTTCAGCTTCTTTCTACCTATTATGTGGGCAGAGTACAACCAGCTACCAGTACAATACCTGCAGTTGCCTTTAACCAGTATTTAAACTAGTTTCAGTCTCAAACCTGTCCTGATACAGAAAGTCATTAGATTAAGTGCCAGCACCATCCCTATAAATTTGAGTATGCATAGTAAAGATAAATTGAGTTTCAAGATCTGCAAGAGATCATACAGATAAGAGATATCACTCAACACTTCTTAAGGAAGACTTTTCTCTTGCTAATAACCATCACCACTGCATGAAAACTGTTAGGTGTCACTTTACGATCAGCTGTATCTTTGATATGCTAGATATTGATACTGATGTAGAGGCAATTTCATTCACCAGCCCCAGTTTCATTGCTTGAAAGAATATATGCAATTGCTCTCTGGTTGGCAGAGTCTAGTGCCTTTCTAATTTCTGTAAAATAATGCACTTCTTACATTTTATGTTTTATAATCTCCTTTAAATGTAAAACACTTTTATTCAACTCTCAATATTTTAGAAAAAAAAAAACCCAAACCTTGCAGCATATTCCAAAAGTGTAGTTGAATTGTGGGGAGAAGGTGAATTGGGTCTCCATAGAAATGGCCATCTATTTTTTTTTATAATACTAACAATGTATTTCCTGGCTTCAGGCTTACTGTCTTACTTGTCCAGCTGTGTATTTAGTTTTTCTACTGGACAGATTTGAAGGAGATAAGATTGACATAATCAAAATATGTACATCCTTAATATGTTTAGGCATGAGTTAGCATATCCAATATATTTGATCATCTATCCTTTACTTTCATGACAACTTTTATTAGCTTTATTCACATCAAATGATAGATTTATGGTACATGTTGAAAAAAAGTAATATAAGCCAGCTCTTGTTAATATAAGAAACATTTACTGAAGGTATCAACACTTCAAAATATGTTAAAATGATAAATTGTAAAGCCAGAAGGAGTAATTATCTTACTAAAGTATACAATTAGGCAGACTAACTGCTTTTATTTAATCAGTCATTGTTACCTATCTGGTTCTAATTTTAAAATACCAGTTTTGAACTCAGCGATTTACAACAGCTATTCAAATATGGTACCAGCAGAGAAATCCATCTAGCTGATTTTGGGTTTGTAACTTAAAATTGGATCCTGTTATCATTTAGTAGAAAAAATACTACTAGGTCAACTGGTCCAAACTTCTCATGAGTGGAGTGTGTACACTAATATCTTGTTCCAAATTACAGTACTACTATGATTTGCACAAGAATAGTAGCAAACTATTGAGTTTGATGAGATTAGGGCTAAAGTTTGCTGGGCATTGTATAAACTCTTTTATTACAGAATTCTTTAATACCTTATTATGTTGTTGTCATGGGTCTAATCTAAAAATCTCTTTGAAAATCTATGAACAATTGTCTTCAAAATTACATGACATAACCTTCAATGGCTAACATCTTCAAAGAACTCACACACTATCCAATCATTCTGTGTATTTATTCAGAACCTCCAAATTTTATATAGGCAGAATAAGATGTTCAAAATATCCAATTATTTTGTTGCTTGATATGCTTAATAAAGACCTTTTACTATTGCTTAGATTCTACTCCCAAATCAAATTACTTGAGTCTGAACTAGATGGTCCAGGTAGTAAAGAAAAAAAACCAACCTTGTAACAGCTAAGAAATCCCTTAAATAAGTATCATATAATATCTTGAAAGAATTAGAATCAAATTAATTATAAAATAACACAAGACAGCTTCACAAAGCACACCCACTGATGTTGAAATTTATATTACTTAAATAAACATTCAAATACTAAATTTCCCAGTTGTTAGGGAGTATGAAGTCAGGGAGATACACTGATTTTAATTCCACATGTTGTGCCTTTTGAGAATAATAGCTCTTACAACCTCAGAAAAGATGTCTATGTACATATAAAATTGGAGACAGCAATAGCAGCAGCCCTTGATACAAATATGGTACTAGAAGCAGATCAACATAGACAGGTGTAATAAAAATGTGGACGCTTACTCCTGAAGGGCCATTTTGCTACCCTTTTTGTCTAAGGCTTAGGAGGCTATATGGCATCTTAAACTCATGAAGATTTTTATTCCTCCCCTTTCTGAGCTCAGTGCCAGTTCCTCCAGCTGTCAATTGACATCTTACTACTGGAGGTATTTGGAAGTTTTGGCAGCTTTCAAAAGCAGTTGGGTATTAACCTGAAAATTTGTGCAAAGATGTATCAACTTCTTCAGGAGTACTTTCAGAATCACCATGTCCATGGGCAGATCTTGACAAAGGTCTGCAGGAGGCAGATTTCTTTGCCAAATGCTCATGATCTAGACATTAGTGGGCATGTAACTGAGATACACAGCTCTGTACTATGCTTCAGTTTTGAAATGTAATGTCTTTCATTCAGTCTTAGGAACCGAGTCCATAACAGCAGAGTTTGCTCTTAGAAATCTTCGAGTTTCCATTCTCCTTCACTCATCCTGCACCATTGTCCTGGGTCAGAAGTGCAGAATTTAAAATGGTATTCCTGAGATAAATGGCTTTAAAACCACTTCACAACCCTTCTATCAGCACGTTCTTATAGCAAAGATATATCATCTTTAAGCTTGCTAGTGAATGAGGAGTCATGCTGATTCTAGAGACAAAAAAACTTTATTGTACTTAGTTTTATTTTAAAACATTACTAGCAATGGCAGAAGTTTACAGACTGCATCTGTTTTACTATTCTTGCAGCAAATGTATGCTGTGGAATTATAATGAATGAACCTATTTCTAAAAGGGGCAGTAATATTGAAAGCAAATGCTATAAAGTAAAGAGGCTCATGTCTGTCATTAATTAGGTAAGAGACCAGCCCATTTTTCCCTTGCATGGGGCTTTTACATTTTTGGTTTTTACATTAACAATTACAAAATGCAGTAATTTTGCTGCTTTGAATCATTTAACCCTCTGAATCTCCTCCAGTTATGTGCATTTTAATACTCTGAATTGTAAGAACAGTACTCCAGAAAGTAGAGCAAATTAAAGAAATTGGATAATTCTAGGAAATGTAAAATGATTCTTCATCAAATCTACAAGTACTTCAACTTAAGTAAATTGGGTTTTAAGAAAAGAACTCCTTAGTGCAGAAGCACCCTCTAATGGCTGGCTACTGACTACGCTGAATAACAACTGGAAAAGCAATTTAATAGCTCCCCCGAAAAGCAAGGGAAACTGCTAAGATACAAGAGAAATAGAAATGTGAATAATCACATGCACAAACACATTCACGTTTCACACAAATTCTCTGTTGAATATCCTTAACATAAAAAAAAAGCATCACAAATCAGATAAACTTTTAAAATTAGACCCTGTATTTCCTTTTAAAACAATATTCTCAATTTAGTTGATGAAACAGCTTTTTACGTTTGCCCAGGTTTCAACCAGCGTTCAAAATTTTAAGATAAACACAAACTGACTTTCCTATCTTATCTCAGTTAATTTTGACAAAAGTAAACTAGCCCCAAAGAGGTTTAATAAAAATGCTACACTAAGTCCAAATCATTCAATAAATTAGACTGAAAGGAACTTGGAAGGTCCAACCCTCTGCTTAGATTTGGTCAGCTCTGAAGTTGGATCCCACTAGTGGAATAGTAAATTCAAAAGAACCCAGAGTTACAATTTCTTTTGGTGCTAAAGCTGTACTAGTGACACTGGAAGTGTAAGCTATTCCTGCTGTCTAAAAATATGCTTTATTTATTTTCTTTGTTTTAAAAGACAGCTTTACAGATTTTTATTTTTATTTTCTGAAAACACCCAAAATTTGCTCATATAACTGCATTACTTTATCTCCATACAAGAATCTGCATTTAGCACACAGGCCTTCATTATTAACAGTTAAAGTATAATATCTCAGTGTTCATACTAAGCCAGTGGCAGATAGAGCAGTTAATAACATGAACGTAATGAGGCTAACCGACAAACTTGCTTCTCAACATCACTTTTCAAATCTCTTTGGGCTAAATTTTCAGCCAGTGTGTAGGGAATTAGCCATAGAAATCCCATTAACATTAATGAATGTTCCATGGTTAACTCCCCATGCTCTCTGCTGAAGATTTACCCCTATATCTCTAAAATAAATATGTGCAGATGCCAAAATTCTTTTTATAGAGCCTGAAGAAATTAAGAACTCTATTCTCAAATAATTGACTTATGCACATGTATCTTTTTCCCCCATGGATCTTCTTCTACATATCAGAATGGGTGTAATGTCTGCACTATTCTCACTGAAAAGAGTACCCAAAGTGCATGTTTACTGCGTAAAGGCTGACTTTAGTTAATTGTATATTTTACAGAAATAATATATATTGAGTCAGCTGTTCACAGTTAAACACACAGAGTCACAATGCACTGGTTGAACAGTATTCAGTGTCACTGAGAACAGGATGCATTTGTACTTACACTTCTGAAGAAAAGACGGTATTTAGGAAAGTCATTAGTCTGAAAGAATTGGAAAGTATCCTATATCCCTACAAAAAAGCAAAATACAACTAGGGTAATATAAGCCTCTGAAAGCAGTGGCTGAGTCACTGTTTAAAGGTGGTGGAGGATGTTTGTTACATCTACTAGGAAAATACGAAGCTGGGAAGGGCTTCCAGGACCAAAACCAAAAATTACCCTCAGTTTGCAAAAGGGGGAAGCGCCATCTCTTCAACCCCCACTTTCAAGAAAATATAAGCTTGCTATTTTTACCATCCTAATTTAGAAGCCTGCTTGCCTAGATGAGCACATCATTTCAAGCTCCATGACGGCTTCAAAAGAAAGTGCCAAAACAACTTTGCCAAAGCTACGCTTTGTTTTGGCAAAGTGCTACTATTCATGTTTATAAGTATTTGGCATCACTGATATTAAAGGACATGCAAAAGTGCTTTATTTATCTGAAGGCTGAAACTGCCCATAAAGACATAAATTGGTGCTGACTTTTTACTATACTGAGATTCTTTCAGGCTTCTGATGTATTTCAGTCTCAATCCATTAAGTCAATTAATGCTTCAAACCATATTCACTTGCTAAAATTTAGGAAATAAATCTTCAGTACCACTCTTTTCATACATGAGGAGGTACCTCACCTTCCTTAAAATGACTATTCTTGAAGATGAGACTGGAATGGGTGAGGTGTAATACCCGATTGTCTGCACCTTAGCACTAGAATCTGAGAGAGGATGGTCTACTTCCTCACTGAATACAATGAAATGTATTCAAAAAAATGAAGCCAGCTAGGTGAAGATAGAGGAAACACCCCCAAAATGCAGATGCAGATAAACCATATTTGAGAAAAGTCACTCAGAAAAACCACTGTCCTTCTGGTTATACCTGGAGCTAAAGATAGTGCATTTAGATAGAACATCTTCTAGCTTATGTTCGGATTCTTAAAATCTTTTCTAGGTCAGAGATTAAATGTTTAGTCCTCCTAAGAACATCAAACTACGTGACTATAAACCAATCCTCTTTCAATAGAAACACATTTGGACAGATTCTCTCTTTCCATTGAAAGGTCTTTCATGCAAGCCTTTCATAGATGAAAAAGGGAATTTTCCTCATAGCATTCTTCACGAAAATGCTTTCAGCTAGAACTGGGGAATCTGGAATGAGGTAAGGTCAGGCTGGTGGAGGTGGGGAGGAGAATCAGTCATGTAAGCACGTTTTACATTGCATTTATTACAAACTCCCCTTATTTTAACTTACTTCTTTGGAAATTAGCACAGCCATGACTGGATTAAGTCTCTGTGGGTTTCCCTCTGTACTATTATTGAGCAGTCATGGGAAAACTCAGCCAAATGAGTATGGCTCTACTGAAGCCATACATCTAGGAGGAAGGGCAATCACCAGAACACAGAGTTTGTCTAAAAAAAGACATTCAAACAGATAGGGCACTTAGGCTGACCTCCCCAAAGTGATGTCCTCATACTTTAATTGAGCTGAATTTTTGATGGTTTATGTCACTCTAAATGAAAAGGAATAATTTTATAGCTAATGTTTGTTGGGTTTCTGGTTTTCCAGACATATTCCTAACTATTCCTCAGGCAGCCTGTCATATTTCATCCCTCACTGCACTGCTTCACATCTGAGCAGGTCTTGTCTCCATACTTGTGTGTGCCCTCCAGCTGAAACCTCTCTGAAGTGCTATGAGGCACCATCAATGTCTCTCCTCAGTACTATGACACACAGACATTACAGCAGCCACATCTCACACCTACAGATCACGAGAAAACAGAAGGCAAAGACTTTGACACGTCTACTGCCACATCCAGCGTTTCTTCACAGTGGTTCACAGTTGGTGTTCTCCTTCCACTGCTGCATTTTCAGAGAGGAGGCTCCATCCTGCTGAACAGCAGCAGCACTATCTCTTTTTGGCTTTCTAAACAGTCTTCAACATCTCCTGGGAACCTGCCTCAAGACAACACACTCCTGCATCAGGACACCTTGCAGGGGTTTATTCATAGCAATTCAATTGCTGACATCTGTTCTCTTTTGACCTGCTCCCTTATTGATATGCTTGGCAGTATCAGCTGGAAGGCTTAAGTGTATTTGTCCATACTTGATGCTGTTCACTTGTGGCATCCCATAAAATATTTCTTTTTATCAAAAGTTTTGTTTGCATAAGGGTGTTGGAGGAAGGAGAGGACTGGCAATGTTGTCTTCCCAAACTACTTCAATATGCTGAGCACTCAATTTATGAAACATCCCTGCTGCTGCTGCATTTTACAGCAGCCTCCTCCCTAAAAGCATCGGAAATTTCCACAACAGTCCCAACAGTTGTTTCTCAATATTCAACGAGTTTGCAACTGACTGGCATCAAGCGAGCTTAATGTGTTTTCAGATGGTAATGGCAGAGTGCCTGTTGGCAGCTGCCAAGAACTCCCCTGTCTATCTCTCTGTGGCAGCTCTGGAGCGAGTTCAGAGATGGACAGTGGCCCATGTTAACACTGAATTATTGCTTCTACCACTGGTCATGCAAGTTGTGCATCATTACACTGCTTCCCCCATATATACAGATCAGCAACTAGCTGATCTATCCCTAAAATAGTGCTCCAGCAGATGAAACTACTTCAGATAAATGTCCTGGGGGAGTAACTATTCATCTACACACTCCTCCTTCATTAGCTGTATGGCCACAACTTCAAAAGCTTTATGAAATCACGGAGCCAAACTCTCTCCCTACATGACTACACACGCACGTGCACAATCTTTTTTGCATTAATGATTATCATGATCTCTGATATATGCTCTGTGCTGCCTTACAGCAGTTCAAGATGAAATGAAAAAATTAATGGACAGGAATGAAGAGGAATCCTATAATGTTGTTTGTTGGTTTTTTTTCTTTTTCCCAGCTTCATTCTAAATCCTAACATTTCTGCAAGTACTCCAGGCATTGACATATGAAAGAAATGCATAACAATGTAAAAAGTGACTGATCTACAGGATGGAACTGATCAGCATAACACTGCATTAGAGAATCTACCTGTAACAAAAGTAGGGAACACAAAATATGTTGCTCTAGCATACTGAAGTTACAGAGCAGCATTTCAGTTCGATTCAGCCAAGGTGCTCCACATGGAATAAAACTATTCCAGTTGCCCCAAGTGCTCTTCATATCTGACAACAGCTTTCAATACAGATCCTTAAGGATCAGGAAGAGTCTAGGATACGACAGTTCCTCTACCAATACATGATTAGGGGTTTAAGGCAATTCATTGCAATGAAGTCTCATAGTTGTCCTAGCCTTTGTCCTTTCCAAGGATTTCTTCATGAGATGTGTGATATTAAGTAACCAAATTCCTCATTTGACAGCCTTCTTTTAGGATTGCAAAACACGCACTAAAAAATATTCCATTTCTCGATCACGCTAACACAAGTCATATTAATTAAAATGTTTGTGTAATTACATGGGAGAGGTGCTTTGCACAGCAGTTACAGTACATGCAACATCTATAATAAGCAACCATGTGTTTAAGATATTATTACAGAACAGGGTTCTTGGTCTGAAAGAAGTTGTTTAAAAATTGATGCCAACTCTTTGGTGTTTTCTAGGTCACATAAATTGTTATTAGGACCTGATATATTTAAACAACAAAGCATATGAAATTGTATCTTTATCTGACTCAATAGAAACAATATTAAGAAAATGCAATAGAATGAAAGTAAAACATTTCCAATAAGTTAATTAAAAATGCATCATTTACGTACAACACGCAGATCTGAATGGCTATTGCAAAATTTATTCTTCTGACTACCTAAAATAATAAATGTGGTCACAACCAGATTTTTCATCTTCAAGTTATAATTATTACTTTGTTTAGACCTAACTCTTCTTACAAATCCAACAGAGTTGAGCACACTGTGTTAAAGATTTGCAGGCTAAAAGAGCTGTTAGCAGGACAGTCCAAATGTCCTTAGACAAACAAGCTCCCCATTTACTGCTTGAAACAGGTAGCAATAGACAGAAATCATGTGTACATGCTCAGCAAAGCCAGTTTTATGGTCTAGTGTTTTATTTTGTTGGTTTTTTTTTATTTATTATTATTATTTATTTAACTGTAATATCAAAGTCTTCCAAAGCTCAATTATGCTTCATTAGTGAAACTGTTACTATCCCACTTAATTATTTTAATATCTCAGGATTAGACAAGGAATGCAGAATTTTGGTAAAGCAGACAATGAAGGAAACACATTGACTGTTCCAAGAAAAAAAAAAAAAAAGAAAAAAAAGAAAAAAGCTGTATTTCATGTTTTGAGCCAATCAACAATGAGCCACAGATATTGTATTACAGATGATTGCTTTAATCCTAAGGCATTTTAGGGTGTATTTGAAGTAACACAAGGGAAGTTTGTTTTGATATATTCACAATATAAAGCTGCTAGGAGATGGCTCCCAGATTCACACAGTGAGAGTTAAGTTCTCCCTCCCCCTTTGAAATAAAAAATAAAAAAAGGCAAATACTTGCAAGCAGACTTAAAGCCAAAATAACAACAATTTATCACACAGCTCTTTCCTGAGATACCTCTTTTCCTTCTGCATACTACAAAACCAGAACTAAAGGCACAGTCACATTTATCCTGCTACAAATCCTTCATCTGCAACTTCAAAATTCTCTGGACACATTGCTCCCAAGTTTTTTAAACACCATTTTCACCTTCACTGACTTCAGACACTTAACAGAAATAGAACTTTACACAATGGCACCATCTAGTGTTTAAAATACCAATTTTCAATTCTTAAACTGACCTCAACTTCTTGCTTTTGACTCACAGTTTAAGAAATATGAAACTCTGAAAATGAGAGCACATTTCCTTCCAGTAAGACTCATTTTATGCCACTTTGCATTTGTCTCTTCATACTCCCAATTACCTACAACACAGTATCTGTGAGCATATTCCTAACATAGTTACCAGTTGGTTTACATTTAAAAGAAATGCTCACATCCCAACAGATGACTTGCTTTGTGATCCAAGTCTATAGAAATGTTTCTAAACCAGTATTTAACTGGTTGGTCAAGTGGAAACCAAGCTACACATATATGTATTTTAAACCATTATCCAAGAAATTAAATTTCCTGTAAAAATACAGTCTTGAAAAAATGTTTACTTAAAAGATTAAAGGCAGGCATTATCATATTAGAAAAATGCATCATCCAGTGCCCAAGCTTGTCTTTTACTGTTACAGGCAGGATGGCAGCCTTGCCATTTAGTAGTGTCAAACCACCTTACTAATTTTACAAGTGTACTTAAGGTTGTGAATAACTTTGCACAACTTCACCTGTGTGAGCAGAAATACAAATAAATTTTTGCAAGGCTGACTTTTCTGGAGATGGGAAGTGAAGTAACTGCAGCAAAAATGCTTTAGTTGCTTAAATCTATGAAATTTTTCTTTACAACAATTTTCAAATTTTACAGAGAGGATCTTACTTTTTGAAACATTCCCCTTACCATACCTAGGCTTTATCTTAAAAAAAATAATTTAAAAATCTGGCCTTGTGAAAAAAACCACACAAACCACCACATTATGTACAACTGCTCAGTAAAACAAAGCAGTTTTAGCAAATAAATTCTACAAAAGTACCATACCAACTTAGGATGCTCCAGCCTCCCTGTCCTCAATGCTGCTTAGGCAGTACCTAACCTTCCAGCCCTCTCCTAAGGCACTGTGCACCATGACCTTCAGTCTCTAGAATTTCAAACAAAAACATCATTTTATTCCCAGTGGGTGTAGCCCAATGCACAATGGATACAAGGATTCAGTATAACCTACCAAAGGTGCTTGCTTTCTAAATGGAGGCAGAACAGGGACCCCAATCAGAGTTCCAAGACCAACACTTTCCCTCCATTACAGGTATAGCTGATCCCAAGTACAGTTCTCATAGCATTTTAGGTAACAGGTATGTTTTGAAAGGCTAAGTGCTAATGTAACAAAGCCCAGACATGGTCTCTATCCCTGAATCTTAGTTTAATTCCATGCTGGTTAAAGCAACCTAAGCCATACCAGAGAGACTTTAACACATCCCCTTCAATACACAGCACAGAGACTGTTTGTCCTACTTGTAATACTCACACTGCAGAAATATTATCAACTCAATCTCACCTACTTTTCCCAATCTAAATGGTTAACATTTCTCCATCTCATGTTTCCCCTCACAAATCTTACTCTTGAGATGCAATCCTTCTTTCTATTCTGTTCTTCCACCTGCTATTTTCTTCTTTGTCCTGAAAATGTAATTTATTTTTAAAACCCAGACCTTTTAGATTTATTGCTAGAGTAAAATAATTTTGCTCAATATAAATAAAGGCAAAAATCTATAAAGGCAAATTTTATCCAAAAATACCTTCATTTTTTTCTCAGATATACACAAAAGATTCCACTGAATAGTACTTGAGGCCCTTGTTTTACTGCCACACATCCCCTTGAGTCACCAATACAATGAAACCACCTGCTTTCTAGAACCATCTTGTGCAGTCCTATTGCACCTGTTCTTTACAAACCTTTTGTCATTTTTTTAAAATCATTTCACCTTCAACAGAGGTCCAGGAATTCAAGTCATTTGGTTAAAGGAGACACAGCAAAGAGAGAAATCAGGGGTGCATTTTATATATGGGAGGACACATCATCATTGCTAATGTTACTCTTAAAGGACGAAGCTGGGTAGTAATGGGGTTCATTACAGGCATCTCCAAAATTCCAGAACAGATTGCTAATACCAACAGTTCCATTAGTTGGATACTCTGGACCCCAGTGTCTTCTTTCTGTGGACTGAAAAGGTGACAAATAAAGGTGACAAATTCCTAACAAGGGTGATGATGATGAAAGAAAAAAAAAGAATACTTTGACAAGCAGACATACTACAAGTTGTTCAAGATTGGTCTTGTACAATGAAACCTGGAAGTATGGCAGGGACTACAGTGAAATCCCTGGTAGGATGAAGGCCTTTTACATGAGACTGCCACTACACAGTTCCTGAGGAAAATATGAAACATCAGAACAAATAAATAGATTCTACTCATCAAATTATCTTAATTGGAGAGAACTGTCACTGACTGCATACAAATGGCAATTGCATTTGCATGCATGTGTCAGAGGTATAACTCCTGTTCGATGCAAACAATCTAACAAGATCTGACAAAGTTTAAAATTTTTGAGAACTCAAAGTCCTTGTTTAGGTCCTTTATAAGCAGAAAAAGATCTATTGCAAAACCATTCATTTCCATGCAGGTAGAGGAATCCTGTAAATAAATCCCTTTAAAAATAACTTCATCACAGAAGAATGTATCTAAAAGGTGAACTGGAGATCTCCAGATAGCTAAGTACTGCAGCATCCATAGCATTAAACTGCTTATTCTTTATTTACATTGTTTTTAATCCAGATACTGAAAGATTGGAGGACAAAGGATACAAATGCACTAGTTCAGAGCACTAGTTCCTGAACAAGAAAGATTATGGCAGGACAGATGCAATAGCTCTTGTTGTCCACTTAATTACTTTTCTCTTGGGGATTAAAGAGTTCTCAATGCGTTGCAGGGTGGCTTAGGTCCTTGTGAAATGAGTATTTCACAGATCTGAACTGATGCAAGGTACAGCTCAGGGCCAATGGTTCACTAGCAGCAGTTTCAGTTTTCCTTAATTTGGCAACCTGTAATTTGTAGCACTGCTACATAAGCAACTGAATTGTCCCCGAAGCAGAGGCAGCACAATAAGCACCATAACCACCCCAAGGTAAACTCTCATCCCCCTGTGAGCCCTAGTTTAGAAGTAGCACAGTTGCAACTGTGTAATGCATACTCCCATCTTAAGGGAAGCCTGAAGACAGTTAAAAAACAAACAACCAACAAAAAACAAGCAAAACCCAACACCAACAAACCAAACAAAACCAACAAACCAAACAAAACCAACAAACCAAACAAAACCAACAAACCCCCCCCCCCTCCAAGGGGGGGGTGGGGGTGGGG